>WEKX01013697.1:140705-162438 GCA_013390025.1 Pitta sordida | reverse complement strand
AGAGGTGACCTCATTGCTGTTTACAACTACCTGTGGGGAGGTTGCAGCCAGATGGGTGTGGACCTCTTCTTCCAGGCTGACGACACCAGAACGAGAGGGCACGGCCTCAAGCTACGCCAGGGGAGGTTCAATCTTAACGTTAGGAAGCGGTTTTTCACAGAGAGAGTAATTGCATATTGGAATGGGCTGCCCAGGGAGGTGGTGGAGTCGCCATCCCTGGAGGTGTTTAAGAGAAGACTGGACGAGGAGTTTAGTGACATGGTCTAGCTGGGGGGTGTAGGGCTGGATGACGCTGGGCCCCTTCCGGCTCGGAGTGGCCTGCTAGACTGTGAGGGATCTAGGTTGGTGTTACGCTCTGCGATGTGCTCTCGGTCTCTGTACGGGTGTTAGATGGTGAGTTGGACTAGATGATCCTTGTGGGTCCCTTCCAACTCATAGTATTCTGTGATTCTGTGATTCTGTGATATATAGTGAACTTCTTCTGCTCTGTTTTCTGTTGGCTGTCAATGTGCAGTTTGGCAGGATGTTGAATGAAAGGGAACCACAGATTGTCAAAACCACTTGGTTTCTTTTAAATTGTGTTGAGCAACTGACCTGAAGCCAACTGCAGATGCCTAGTTAAAAATCTTCAAAGGGAAAGTTTGTTCTAATGTAACAGTAGCCCTCCTCCAAAACTTACTCAGCAAGTACAGTGCAATAGGAGTAGGCATTTGGTAGTGTATGTAATAAAAGGCTAATAAGAAGCTTAATTTTGCAAGTCAGCCATGGCCATATAATCATTAAGGTTGGAAAAGACTAAGGTTGAGTCCAACCTTTGACCAATCACCACCATACTGACCAGGTACTTGGTGCCACATCCAGTCCTATCTTGAGCACCTTCAGGGATGGTGACTGCCACCTCCTTGGGCAGCCTGACCACCGTTTCAGTGAAGAAATTCTTCCTAATGTCCAGCCTGAACCTTGCCTGGTGCAGCTTGAGGCTCTGTCCTTTTGTCCTGTCATTAGTTGGTGGGGAGAAGAGACCGACCCCCACCTGGCTACAACCTCTTTTCAGGTGGGGTCACCCCTGAACCTCCTTTTCTCCAGGCTAAACAACCCCAGCTCCCTCAGCTGCTCTTCAAGAGGACTTGCACTCTGGATGCTTCATGAGCTCCACTGTCCTTCTCTGGACTTGCTCCAGTGCTTCAGTGTCCTTCTTGAAATGCAGGGCCCAGAACTAGACACAGGACTTGAGGTGCTGGTCACATTGTTTTTGGTGACAAGTCTGATATTATCTGTCTTGACTCAGCAGAGCTCAAAAGATGGCTAGTGGGAGGTACTCAGCAATGGTGTCTGCCAGAAAGTTTTTTTCAGTTTTTAATGCTCGTGAGAAGAAGCTCTAGAACTCCTGAATTCCTGGAGGAGTCATTTTTTTGTAACAAGCTTATATGGAAAGCTGTTGAATTTGCCTGCCATACTGCTTCATGTTTTGAACACTTGCCAACTTCCAGTAAACTCTGTGTTAACACAAAACTACCAAAATATCTAATGCTGTCATAGTCCAAACTTAATTCACAGCTAAAGATTTAAGTGTGAGTTCAGCTGTTATCCACTGTGTGACTTCCAAGGGGGATACTGAGAAGCCCTCATTCCTCAGTTCAGCTCTGGTTTAAACAAATGTTGCTGTATTTCATTGTGTTTCCTAGGAGCCAACATCTTTCTTACCTCATCTGGACTGATTAAACTTGGAGACTTTGGCTGCTCAGTGAAGTTGAAGAACAATACCCAGACAATGCCTGGAGAAGTGAACAGTACCTTGGGGACTGCAGGTAAGGAAGCTCAGGCTAGGCAGGTACTTGTTACCATAAAAGATACCTCTGCCAAAAGTCTGGGCGGCAGTAAAATCATATGTTTCAGGGAAACTTGATTTTACCTGAGCTATTTGTGCTTTGTATTCAGAAGCCAAAACAATCAGTGAGTTTTGTCTATAACAGGAGAGATAATACTGTATTTGTCTGGTAACCATAAAGATGCTGGAGCTTGTGTTTTCCGGGGTCATATCTTTCTCAGCAGTCTTACTGAAACAGTACTCTTCTTACTGAACAGCTGCTTAATCTAATTTCAAAAAATGGCAAAACCTGAAAGCTTGTACTGTAGCAGCATTTTCACTATTCCTTTTCAAACTGGAGAACAGTTATGCTGCAAACATATCAAAGAACATGAAGCTAGCAAATGCAAAACTTAGCAATGAAAGCAATTAAAATTCATTACAGATGTATTAAAAAGCATTTAGTTTTTGCATTTAGTCACTTATGTATATTGCTCCTTCTGCTGAGTGAACTGATTGTATGACGTATGTTGTTTCAAAGCGTACATGGCTCCAGAAGTAATCACTAGAGCCAAAGGAGAAGGGCATGGACGTGCAGCAGACATCTGGAGCCTGGGCTGTGTTGTTATAGAGATGGTCACCGGCAAGGTAGGCATGGTTCGTGTACTGACAAAATGCAAACTGTTCTTAGCAGTTTCTCTGCAAATTCAGGTCCCGCTCTCAGCAATTTGTCACACTTGAGCCTGCAAGCACTGGGGTGGTTTTCCATTATCTGGACTACATATATGCTCTGGTGGATAGGCAGTTACTCACTGAAGCTTGCACTTAGCAATGCTGTTACCTGTTGCAGAGGCCTTGGCATGAATATGAGCACAACTTCCAGATCATGTATAAAGTGGGGATGGGTCATAAACCTCCTATTCCTGACAAAGTGAGCCCAGAAGGGAAAGACTTCCTTTGCCACTGCCTGGAAAGTGACCCAAAGATGAGGTGGACGGCCAGCCAGCTCCTCGATCATCCTTTTGTCAAGGTTTGTCTGATGACTTTGGCTACAAAAACTGCAGATGGGAATTGGAAGCATCTTTCAGTTGGCTTGTTTGCAGCAATGCCACAGGGCCTGGCATCATGGCGAGGGGCTGGTATCAAGCCCAGAAAACCAGAAGCACTTGTGATGTTTTTAGCAAGCATTTGATTGTAGGACCTGGTGTGCACCATGCAATAAACTTTCACAACTATTTTGATAGGCATTGTGTTAAAAAGGCTAGTCAGGTTTCAACTCTGTGGTGCTGATTGAATCTGAAGGGCCCTGCACTGGAAACTTCAGCAAGTACATATGTATATATGTATATACAGCTACAAAGTGAAGTGTATTAGTAACTTCAGTTTTGAAGAAGTAGGAGCAGAATAGGTTATTGAATTCTGTCCCATTTTCCAGCACAAATGTGTTTACTTTGTTTTGGTTTAGTAACAGTGTGTTTGGGATCATCACACTCCTCCCTCATCAGTGCAGCTGTAGCCAGATCCCTGCCATCACAGAGGTGGAATGTGGCCTTAGGGACATAGGTGTTGGATGGTGACAGTGGGAACGTCCATATAAACGCTTGTTATGCATTATCTGCTTAACAAGGGAGAAGGAAAAGCTTCCGCAATGTTTGATGAAGGTGCTAAAGAAACTGACGTATCATATTCTTGCTGCAGTACGGAGACGACTGAAGTAATTGCCTTTTGCTTCCTTCACAGGTTTGCACAGATGAAGAATGAAGTCACTCAATCTCTGGCCTTTTTTATTCTGACAAGATTTTAATCACTACTGTATGTAATATTTACATAAAGACTGTGCTGAGAAACAGTATAAAAGTTGACCTTAACGAAGACTGCACAAGTGACTGCACAGTCACTTCCTCTGCTGCTCCTGTACGTTTTACTTGGCACATGTTGCTCACGTGACAGTGTCCGCAAGTTGGAAGAAGCTGCATGTTTCAGTGAAAGTGCCATTACTACTGTATATGGACCATACTTTTCTTCTTTCTCCTTTTTCTCATTGGATTGAGAACTGTAATGTTAATATGTAGTATTTTTGAACTCTCTAGGTTCAGAAAAATACTGTAGTGTTATCCAGGCGTATGGACCTTGTTTTTTAATCTGTTTGAGTGCACTGACTGTGAACTTTTTCTGGGTTTTTTGTTTATTTGTTTTTGGCAAGCTTCAGATTTGTTATGCACAAGGCTGATTAATGAAATTTTAAAGAAAAGTTTTTTCTCAATAAATGGTTTATTTTAGGAGATGTTGATAAAGAGTTTTTCTTCCAGAAATTACTGTGTTGTTGTATCACATTTTAAACTTTTTTGCAACACTTGTATAAGACTGCTAAGCTAACCTAACTGGAGTAAGCTGCTCTTAGATTGCAATAGTCAATGTTTTTGTCAAGTTTCAAGGTGTGCAGTGCAAGATGCACTAGAAGGAAAGATCATGATGGGCAATTCCCGTCACCACCTATTATGTCAGGGATAACTTACTGAATGCGTGCACTGTGAACAGAGAGTGCTCTGCATGGCATTTCTGTGGTGTAGAGGAGGACTGCTTAAGATTATTCCTGTGTTCTGTTTAGCAAAATGAAGAACTTACAGGTAGCTTTTAAAAACTGATTTCATAACCCAGGGCTTTGATTTCTGCACCATACCTCAGCTATCATCAGTTTCAGACAAGGGAGAGAGGTTAGAAGTTGTGAGCAATTGGAGGAAATACATGATCTTGGTGACTGGTTGACTTGCCATCATGAACAGGTGACTTAAAACTGTTACCTGTAAACATTAGTGCAAGTTTACATGTCTCTGTTACAGCTTTAGACTTAAAACAGTTAACTTCAGAAGTTGCTTTTAGTATATGGGTTTATTCTAGTGTCTTGTCTGTTCTCTTAATCTTCAAGTCCTTGGTTAGTCCCAGGTGTGGGGTGAGTTGTTGAGGATATATCAAAATCTGACATTTCTGTCTAGAGCCTTGGCTGTGCATGTCACTGACGGAGTGTATTCAGGCTCTCAAAGTACAATGCTTAATCTAGTTTCAGTTAACTGATAGGAGGGGAAGTTACATTGTCATCCTCAGAAAAGGACTATGAAAGTAACCCCCAGACCTGCCGTGTGCTTCACTTTGCAGTTTAACAGAAGTATTTGAGTGATTTGTGTCCTCATTTGTCTTGTTTCAGGTTCCCTTGTACACAAACAGGAACTGTGGACAGCTCTTGGGAGTCAGGATAGAGGTAACAAACTATTACTAGTTAGTTGTTGCCAACCAAAAGAAAACTCATTCACTGCGTATCAGCTTTTCATACTTTTATTTTGGTATAAACAAACATTAAGACTACTTTTGTTAAGGCAGTTGTAGAACATACAGTTGCTTGTGGGGATGAGGGGCAAACACTGCTTCCTAATGAACCTATGTCGTTCTTCTAATACAGTGAACTGGAATAGTTTAACTTTGGCAAGTACCATTAAGCTTTCTCTGTCAGTGAGTGCTGGAAGGGCCCAGCAGTGCAATTCTTGTGAGCTGGGACCTGAAGAAGTACTTAGGATGGATCCGGGAGTGGCATGTTTGGCCCTCAGCCTGTTCTAAGGGGTGGTCCTAGGGAAATGGGTATGAAATAACCTAAGTACTCTTTCAGAAGTATTTATTTACATGTTTGGTATTTTCCTCTGGGAGAAGTGGCACTGCACGCAGTTGAAGGGGAAAGGCCCGAGATTCATAAGGAATGTTAAATGTCTTTCCTACTGCATGTTAAATCAGTGGCTTTTTTAAAAAAGGCAAAACAGCTGCTCTCTGTCACTACATGAGTATGTATTTGCTGCTCAGACCTACTCACCTACCACTCTGAGAAAAGCCCACTGTATCTGCCAGGTAACATGTACAGTAAAATGTTCTCTCCCCCTCCCACCCATTTCCAAGCTCTTGTGTGCAGTGCCTTCAGGTCTGGCTCATTAATGTGCCTGATCATTACTCCAGGATAGCTTCAGACTACAGGTTGTAATACTCAGTTTTTCTCTGTTACTATTGTTACAGCAAATACAGTTCAGGGCATGTAAATTAGTAAAAGAACAGCATTGTATGCATGGCAGTGTTTTTTGCTCTCGGGCTCTGTTTTATGTGTTGGGAAAACTACACTAGAGCCCATTCTGTTCAAGACATCATACAACCTATTCCAGAAAGCTTCAGAGCACAGGGAATGCATGTGCGCACAAGATGGGTGAGGAAAAAAGCCCCCAGAGCTAGTCTCACACTTCCCCATGCCTATTCCTTCCTTTGTGTAAATTTTATGGACTCCTCTATCAGTAAACTTCACCTCCTGCCCCATGCTAAAAGCACCACTCCCTCTGCTCTTTAGGTGCTGCATATTAAAAAGATGAGCTTCTCAATTGTCTGATGTGCTGAACAGCAAATACGTATTTCATGGACTGATTCATATTCTGTTGTATAAGCCCGTTTCTTCTGGCCTGTTTTACTGCTCACTTTCTTCACTAGAGACTACCATCACTGAGTCCTCTGTGCAGTGAAAATAGTCTGAAATAGTTTGAAAGTGCCAATCATAATTGCCACTGCTAAATATCAGGATTGTAGATTTTAAAAGACTGAAAAAAACCCTCAAGCATAATTGCTGGTATTTGGAAGTCCCATCTTTTACTCACTCCCCCCCCGCCCCGTGTTTTCTGTGATTCTGTGAAGTTCTTCTTAGTAACCTGCAGATCCTTAACTCTGCAGGTTTAAAAACAGGAGACCTCTTCCCTGGAATCAGTACCAGGAAGGTCAGAGCAACACTGTTTTCCCAAGGAGCCTGACTCTAGTTTCATTATGTTCACCACTCTGGGGTGTGCGTTCGGTCTCTGTACGGGTGTTAGATGGAGAGTTGGACTAGATGATCCTTGTGGGTCCCTTCCAACTCATAGTATTCTGTGAAATCAAGTCCAGACAGACCTAAAAAACCTGAACTGTATTGCTGCTCTAGGTCTTTGTCCTAGTTCCCCTCTTCTCCCCAAAAGAAAAGATAATTTAACTATTACCTCAGGCTGACAGTATGAGGCACCAAGTAAACTGATTTAGTATCAGAGAAGACAGAGATGCAGATTAATTAGTATCACAACAGTCCGGGTGTGGGGCACACATTTTAATGCACACATTGCATTAGTTCATTACATCATGCCCATCCTTCCCACCATTGTTAGGAAGGCCTAGAATTTTACGTAGTGTTTAAAGCCAAAAGGAATTTTATTTACCTTAGTTTTTCCAAACTGTAAATGGCATTTACTCTCTGAAGCATTGGAAGTTTCAGCTATCCCTCGGATATATGGCCTGGGGAAAGAGATGGCTGTGGCTAATTTAGCTCTGCTCAGGTCACAAGGCCAAATTCTGCTCCAGGTTACGCTACTGCAAGGCTCTGATGTCTGGATGTCCAGGGACTGGATGAAGTTTTAAAGGGCCCATGTAGTGCACACTGTGGGAACGAGTTCTAGATGTACAAAAACCTCTACTGCAGTTCTGCCACTTCAGTAGAGCTGCTTCAGTCCAACACCGGTATAACCAAGCAGAGCATCTTACTGTACACGGACAGATTATGGTTGTTAAACTGCGTGATCTACACAACTATCAATTTTAATCATCTTAATCTCCTGGCATTAAAGCCTACACCTCTGGTTAGTTTCCAGGTAGAGTCTCTTCATAAAAAGCACGCCGGAATTTAATTTTTTACTTCGAAACTTAAGACATTTCATAGGAAAACAAACCAACCACACAAATGCAAACCTGTTGTGGAGAGGATACAAAGGAGTGCATCTTTCAAGTGTGTCATCAGCCCAAACCCCCAGAATAAAACAGGAGCACAAATTCGGATATGCATGGCAATTCCTCTTCCTACCCCTCCTCTGATCTCACTTGAAAGGACCATGATATGCACTTCAGAATTTTCAGCAGTTGTGTTTGTTCCCTGTGGATTGAAGCAGTCTCTGAAGATGCTACTTTTGTTTCTGCTTGTTGTCATTGTTGCCATAGGTGGAGCCCTTGTTAATTTCTGTAACCCCGATCATCCATCTGACACCAACAGAAGCTGCAAAATAAATACAGTTAAAAGCTGCAAAGACTGAAGTTCTGTACAGATGAAAGAGACTCACAATGTCCTCAGCCGTACACCTGCATGGCATTAAAGGTAACTGCCCACACCACCCCTCGATGAAAGGTGTGTTTGAGACTCTGACACCTCCACATCAAGTTACTTGTCCATGGTGTGTCCTGAAGGAAGATCCTCAGGCTAGACATGCCCTCTCCCACTAGCAAGGAAGAGGCTACAAGGAACTAAGAGGAGTGTGAGAGGCACAGGCATGATTGCTCACCCCTGTTAAACCCTGGGCAAGGCCAGGGTTTTGGGGAAGCTCTGGGGCTGCTGGTGTTTCCTGGCAGGAGTCGAGTGCCAAAGTGAACTAATGCACGCCTGCATGTGAGGTGTGGCAGGGGAAGGGAATTCTGCTGCCTTTCAACAGCCCTCTGTCTGGAAGAGCACAAGCAAGCACAGGGGCAGCTTCAGATCTTGATAAAAAAATCTAAGTTGTGACACGTCCATTACACGAGGCTAGGTTAATTTAAAGACTTTTATAGCTGATTCAGTGGTCATAATTCACCACATCTATTATTCCTCAAGCTTCTGCTTAGCTACTGTACATATCAAAACCAGCCATGCTTGTTTTAGGCCTTAAACTTGCTTTCAAGTCACAAATACCGTCCCTCTGCTCAAAATCCTTTAAAAAAACCCCCAAAACCTCCAAAACTCCCCTAAAGCCTCCAAATCCCACTTTCTTTCTGACTGATGATGAAAAGGCCCACTGCAGTCAGGTGCTCTGAATGTCTCATCTCCATCAGTCTTTACTTCTCCAAGATGACACAGAAACTCTCACCAGACAAGAGAATCCAGAGGCTTCACACCACTCCTGTGCACCACTGGTGAACATCAGGGCTGAAAACAACATCCTGTGTCCTGGCATTTGCTATCATGGTATCCAGAGATGGGGTGACCCCGTGATAGCTGGACAGTGGGAAGCTGCTCTGTCCACAGGGCTGTAGATGGACCTTTCCAGGTCTTTTGGATGCCTGGAAAGCAGGGCCCTCTCACAGGCAGACAGCTGTGCAGTGAACAGCCCAGAAAGGGAGCTGGCTCTGGGGGAGCTCACTGTCACCGACACTCCACTGTCATTCCATGACTAGAAACACGACTGAGACAAGTGAAGGGCTTCACTCTCACAAATAGACAAGACAAAAAGAAAACTGCCTCTGACATTTGACTGACCACGAGCTGGGGAAGACAAGAGAAAGATCCAACATGTAGTCTGCAGTCCAGGATCATAACATAATAGAAAGTATGAAATCATTAACCACAAGGGATAGAAACAACATCTGCAGATGGACATAGAGCATAAATAAGAGCCACTGTTACAGCAACCACACAGCACATTGGGGATTTCATCTAGTTCCAAGAATGCAATCCCCCTTCCTTTGTTCCCTGGCAGAAGCTGCTACTGCCTTCTGTCCTCATTCCACCCAGCAGTCCTCAGCACCCTGGAGAAGGTGGAGTGTAAAAAGAAGGGACTGCTAGTGTTTGCCAGGCCTGTGGGATGCCTCACTAGTTTCTCCCTGCACTGCCTACCTTCTCTCCACAACTCTCCTGGACCCTCAGTGCATACCGTTGTGGTACCATTATATTTATTCAGTTGTTTTAAATATAACTACCGTAAGAGGAACTTCGGGGATTTTACTCCAGCAAAGGGGTAAAAGGTAGGTCAGGCAGGAATTGTGCCTAAATTAATAGCTGTGAGAGTTGAAGTCCATCCTGAGAAAAGCATGAGAGAAGCTATTGGCTGAGGCATCCCTCCACTGCTCCACAGGAGAGGACAGAAAGTAACTGAGCTCCTGCCATCTTTCTGCCCACCATTTACTCAGCATCCAAAAAATGCAGGAGGTTGCTGAGGACCTGCTCTGCCTGATGGAGTGCAAGGGGCTGAGGGAGGGCTGAGGTAACACAAACCAAAAGAGCCAATAATGTAATCTCTCTCTCGGAATATATTTTAGCTACAAGAAAACAACCACCTCCATACATAGTATCACATCCCTCAGCAAAACCTTAGTTCAGAGCAAAGGATTCCCATATTTTCTCTCACACCTCAGAACTTCTTATCTGTTACCTTGCCTTTGTACCACACAGCAAGTGCACAGCATGTAGGAGCATAAAAATTTCCCATATATAGTTCACTGTACACCTGAGTTACATAGGTAACATGTACATTGAAATTAAGATATGTACAACTAAAGATTTTACAAATGGTAGAAATTTCCACTGAATTCCCACTGAGGGCTTATCTTACATATTATGAAGGAGAAGAAACAAGCAACAACTGCCCCCTCCCCCCCAATTATTAGGCACCAGGCTGTCAGGCGACACTGTTTCCACCAACAAGCTGAATCAACACAGGCAGAATCCTGCACATGGTTTGTATCCTTTTGTAAAACTTACTGTACCACTTCCAGCTTGTGCTCTCCTCACCTTCCATTCATCTCAGCCTGTGGACATCAACAACCCCACAGCTCGGGTCACCTCATGGTCCAGCCCTTTTGTCCACACTCTGCACTTGGACACTGTGAGGTCCCCAAGAACAAACTCCCCATGCACGGACTGTACAGCTCACATGCAACAGCTCCCACAGAATCCACACCAGCTCAATACTCCCCACACTTGGTTCAGATGAAACACTTGGTTCATCTGTTCCCTGTAACCGATAGGTAACTGCTGGCCCCGTGCCATCAGCCCAGATGCCATTGTGCTTTCAGCATTAAACATGTAAGAGCTGCTTCTCCCTTTAAAAGCCCAGAGAAGCCCTCTCATGCCTTTTAACTGCTGTCGACAACTCTGTAATAAATTACTTCTAAAGTATGGAGGGTGTCTTCCTCAACACACGTTACCAAAACATGAAAGGCAACTTAACACTGGGTTCTTTGAAGCCAAATGAGGGAAGCAGGAGGGAGGGCAAAAAGAAGAAGCTGCCATCAAGTACAAATGCTGACATTTGACAGATGCACTCACTGCTTTAACAGCAAAATACCAGCACCAAGTTTTAAATAGCAGTTGTGAGCCAGGTATATAAATCTCTTGCCATGTGTCCTGTGAAACTAAAGCTGGCTTTCAAAAGAAACTTTTGTCCCTCAAACTACTTGAGCATTTATCCCCTGGAGCAGGGACTGCTTTGTGTTGGTTCAAGTAGTATCACAAAGGGCTCCTGGTCCCAGGCCGTAGTTAGATAGGAGCACAATGAGATACTTACTTGGAGTATAAATAGACAAACTTCTGCACAGCAAAGTAAGAGAGGATGGTATTTGCAGTATAAAGAGGAGACATAGTTTATTTACAGAATCACAGAATTACTAAGGTTGGAAAAGACCACAGAGATCATCGAGTCCAACCTATTTAGGGCTGAAAGAGTTTGAGCTGAACCAGCAGAGCTGTATACACATTATTCATTCCTTGGGTCTGAGGGTTAGGGTCTGAAGGATTACAGCATTTCTCTTATAGCTTTTTCCACCTGAAGAGCCAGTTACTTACAAGCCAGTTAGTTTTACTGGAGCCCACAATAAGCAGAGACTATCTAAAGGACAAATGACAATCTAAAGATCCAGAGGATACCAGGTAAAGGACCTCCTAGTTACTCTGCTTTTTCCTATCAAATCACAAGATAAATATTTTTATAGGTTATCTGCACCTATGTCATGTACTGAAACCTGCCCTTAAATCCAGAAATCTACTACAATGGGCTATTAGGAACTGCAGTAAGCTTCCCTGGAGTATTAGGTGAGCTGTCAATATTTTCAGAGAAAAAAATAAACATTACTTGTGTTGCTTCAGTTGATGAAAAGTGAGAAAAGGTCTACCAGGAGCAATGTGAAAAGCCAGGTTTATCATTTGATAAATACCTCCAAACTACCGAAAAACCTTCCTTTTACATTGTTAAGCCACCAGGTACCTATTACCCCTCACACTGGAAAAGACAACAAATACAGTCCTCTGCTTTGCTACAAACTGGATGTGCTGGGCAGACAGTTCCAGCTGGCATCAAGAGTCACAATGTCCAAGGTATGTTTGTGTCCATGTACAAATGTTGCCTCCGAGCCACTGCAGAAGTCACTTCTGAGCCCTTGCCTAAGGCTGGAGACAAAGTGCAAAATACAATATTTGGTTTCTCCTCTGTCAGAAGATGGCTGCATCACATCCAGAACATTCATGACAGAGATACCCCTTAGGATAGAGAACACAGTTTGAGGACAATGGCCTTGCTACAGAAACACAACTATTGGTTACTAAAGTCACGGTGACACCTTGGGCTGAAGTTTTTTCTCCTTCCACAGAAAGAAACCAATCATTCCCAACTTGGAATAGCCTTGGTTTTAAAGGGATATAGTAAAACAGAAACAGACGGTAACATACTAAGGCAACTGTTGTTCTTTTGGCACATGATGACACATCCACTTCTAAGTGACCAGGATAAACCAGCCCTGCTTTTTGTTTAGTTTGACTAATGGCTGAGCTTCCTTCCACTCCCACAGATTCTCTTCTCCTCACAGCTTCACAGCAGTTGCTATCTGCTAATAAGTGACATCATCTTTCTTATTTTCTGCTCATCAGCAGAAGGTGGCTGGCTGAGTCTAATCAGGCAACAGCCTCTACTACAGGCTGTTGATGCAGCAGATCCCAGCCAATTACCAGCACTTTTGGTTTGATCACACCATGTATTCAGAGTGAGAACGGAGCTGTTGCTAAGCACAGGGGTCCTTCAAAGGCTGCAAAGGACTGCAACCTGCACAATCCCACAGATGTGGCAGATGCCTATGGGGCAGCAATGCACATCATGCATTCTGAATGTGTTCTTCAGCTGTGCTTTTGCAGCCTGGGAGCTCACATGTTCATTGTGGCAGCAGACTGCTGCTGTAGCCTTCTGTTAGCTCCAGTGTTACAGATAATGTGAAAGTAAGTCTTTTGGATTAGCACTGCATTCCAGAGAGGACTCACAGCAGCCTCCTTGTTAACTTTTCATTGTGGCTAGCAGCAGAAGGAAGCTAAGTGAGGAGTAAGACAGCAAGAAAAGGGAAAAAAAGAAAACCAAGGGCATTCTTGCTCTCCATTCTCAATAGCATCATAGCTTTTTTCCTTTACAGATTCTTTCTCCCTTTCTGATAAAGATACGTTTTTATCTAGGTCACTACTAGCAAGACTGATTTAAGAAAAATCAGTTCTCAGCACTGATTTGTTGGTTGCAAGCTACAGAAAGATTTCTTTTTGCTCTCGGGAACAAGGAAAAAACATATTTGATCCAGCAAAGCGTTCCCTGAACCTTCCAAAGGCCAAAAGGCCCTGCCCCAGCTTTGCCACCTCCTTGTATGCACCTGCTTAATATATATGCCTAACACCTTGTGAATATTTATCCCATCTCCTTTACATCATAAATTTACGCTTTAAGCCTTCGACCAATCAGCTCCAATGTTTCACACTCTTTTGTTCCCTGTTTTGACTAACACTCTGTTCCATTTATCATTCTGTGCTGGGAAACTAGAAAATTTGCCTTTAGTATTTAGCCTTTGGTTTCAGGCCTAACAAAAGCCCTGAACACCTATTTATTTTATAAATCCAAACTTCTACCTATCTCACTAAAATCTCTACATTTCTAAACTTCCAAATTATGCCTATTTGACTGAAATCTATGAATTTCTAGATCTTCAAATCAAAGTGGTCTTGCACTTAGAGTGGAGGGTTAGGGGTATGGTGTCACTCAACTAAATTAATAAGGACTACACAATGCCAAGCATTAAAGCATCCAACCCTGTGCTTAAACTCCAGAAACCCTGAGTTATGGAACAAGGCTCCAGGTGGAGGGTACACAGGGCATGAAGCACTTCAGGATGGCACCCAAATAACCTCCCCGTTGAGCGGAAAAACTGAATTAAGAGGAAAATGCTGAAGAAAAGATGACAAATTATTTTGCAATGGCTATGCTTCGGTGAACCACTAGGCCATTGTTCCACAATCCAGTACCAAGCAGACTATGCCACCACTTCTTCCAAAGGCAGAACAGATGTCCTCTTGAGTGCTATTGCCAGGGACATAGCAATTGCTATGTTGTCACACCTCATCCCACCCACTGCTGTACACCCATTCTGAACAAGAGTACAGGGGAGGCTGATTGACCTTACTCTGGAACTGACAGGGATTTGAGCCTAACACCTCCCATTCCTTAGGGGCACACCCCATCTACACTCCCACCTTATTCACCAGACAGAGAAGGTGAGAGGGGCACTACTTGTGACTTGCAGCAAGTAAAGTGGGTGAAAGAAGTGCTCGAAGAAATTCTTACACATTTTACACAAAGCATTCTCAGGGTAACAAGCACCAACCATTTCTCCAGGTGGGGACTCTTCTTAATGTACCAACTATTATGTTAGACCTTATCCTTGTTTTCCTTGCTCTGGCTCAAAGCATCATGAATTAAATTTCCTGCCTGCCTGCACATACACACCAATTCTTCCTTCTCCAATTATCTTTATAAGAAGCCTCAACAGTAGCTTAATGCAGCATTTGTTTTGGTGGGCACTTCTGAAAAAGAATATTGTGTGCCTACCACATCAAGCTCTTTGCAGATGGGCAAAAGGACATTAGCTGGTTACTTTTGATCACACTAGAATGGGACCTGCTCAAGATTCAGACTTCTAAGAATGCAAAAAAGTATGGCATGTTAGGAACAATTTCCTAGATGGAGAGCAAAGATACTCTTCTGAGACAAGAAAATGCTCTGTATTTTCCCGTTTCCTATAGTGTTGCTATTCTGGACATGGCTTTTTAAGGTAACCCTAATATCTCTGCATCCTCTTCACTCAGAGCCAGGAAGACTGTGAAGTTCTGTTTCTTTTTCAAAGGGCGTTTGTAACATACACATACGTTAAGGTGATGAAGCCACAGACACATGAGATGGTCAGTGCCATCACCATAAAAAAATACTTGCTTTATAAACGTATGGCTTATTCTGGAAGGGAACTTACTCTTCACAGAATCACAGAATATTCTGAGTTGGAAGGGACCCACAAGGATCATCGAGTCCAACTCTTAAACAGCACCACTGCCTCCCTGGCGGGAATTGAACTCATGGTCTCCCACATGAGAGACGGGGACAGTCACCACTGTACTAAAGTGGATTT
This sequence comes from Pitta sordida, assembly GCA_013390025.1. Lineage (NCBI taxonomy): Eukaryota > Metazoa > Chordata > Aves > Passeriformes > Pittidae > Pitta > Pitta sordida. The sequence goes on along the minus strand of WEKX01013697.1, from coordinate 147,371 downwards.
CTCTTCAAACAAGCACCTAATCAAAGACACTCTGACAGTGTATTTTGCTAAACTGACCTGGTTCCTGCTTCCATGAAGGACAACAGATGAGCTCTCCCTCCCTTTCTGTGGGCCAGCTCTGTTTTGTTTTCCTTCCTCCTCTTAACATACCAGTTTAAGAACAAACCAAGGCAGTTCAGAACAACCACAGGAACTGTAGGAATTACCTGTGATAGTCTATGCCCTGTGCAGAGTACATGGCCACAGCAGGCTGTCTTGAATCCCAAATTCATGGATTACCAGTGCATGACACATCAGACTATGAATAGACAAAAGAATTCTCAACGGAATAAATTATCCTTAAGCCTCTCCTCTAGGCATTTAAAGTACAACCCAGCAATACAAAACACACAAGGAAAAGAAAGCCTTTTGTTGGGAATCCACTGAGAAGTCAGTTTTGATTTCTGCAGAAACAGAAAGTTTTGTATGCAGCTCTTATAAAAAATAATACAATTATATAAAATTTAAAAATGAAAAAAATAATCTTTTTAACCTCTTCCAGGCTAGAGTGGATGTAATACCAGATGGGCTGTTAAAATCACAACATAAAGATGATTAATTCATCTTTATATTTAGCAAGCCTCAATAAATCACATCTGACAGCTACTCTGGAAGTAATCTTTTTGTTTCAGAAAACTTACCTATTACAATGACAAATGCAAAACTAGCCAGTGTCAGTGATGATCCACTGTTGATCATGTTGATGAGCAGCTTGAACAAAGGATATAGCAGCAATAAGGCCCAGAAAAGCCAGTTCAAAAGTGTCCATGGTCGACGGGGTGGTACTATAGGAACTGCTGGGTAGGTTCCTGTTCGGTAATATTCTTCCTGGAATGCATCCTGGTAGAACAAAGGAGGGCAACAATTAAATCCCCATCTGCTGACAAAACTAGCCATTCCTGACTTCGATGAATCTCCTGCTGCAGGCTTGTAGCCACAGGGGAAGATTAAAGACCAAGTGATGGCTGGAAAGCTTGTGCTTTGAAGTCAATGAACACAGTAAAAAAAATTAATTAAAAAAGCATTCACTGATGTGTGCATACTTTCTTTCTCTGACACAGCAGCCTAAAAAATGGCATATCTGGAGAGTATAGCAATCCCAGTAAAACGAGGGGTGATGGGATGTATGGGATGTATACTCCTGCAGCAACACTGGACATGCTGCAAGAGCCACAGCTACTGCTAAAATACATACTGCTGGTAAGCCAGAGAAGTGTCTGGGCTATATTCGCAGCGGATCCTCTGTTCCCTAATGTTTTCTTCAACCATGGCTCAAAAACAGTGTCCACAGACCTGTCAGACAAGACACCATCTTGTCCCATACACCAGCCCCTCCTGGTCTGCTCTGTCTCACAGATGCAGTCTTGTTCATCTCATTCCCGTGAAGCTTGTTTGGCTGCTGAACCACTCCACAGGCAGTTGAGTTTGCAGTTTACAACCTCTCACTGGTTTTGACCAAAGGAATCTTGCTTTTTTTATAATATGAGAAGTTAATGAGGTGGGGGTTGTTTTTTTCCTGTTTCATAGTGCCTGTTTTTTAAAATGCAGAAGACTTAGAATTCAATACCTTCCTCTAGAGCCCACATGAGTGAGCAGCATTGTGTTTAGCACAATTAATCTGATCAACCAAATGTATAAAAAATGGATGGGGTAAAAAACCCTTCCTGCCTTTTCAAAAACAAAGATCATTAATCTGTGTTATCAGATAAAACGGGTTAATTAATGAAGGGAGCATTAGACTAACATAAGAGGGAGTCTAGACAAAAAGAAATACTGTTCTTCGTCAAAGAAAGAAGTTTTGCGTTTCCAAAAATTCCAGCAAAGCCAAGACTGTCCTAATCAACCACAAGAAGATTATTTACACTATGTTATGATTTTACACTTGCTTACACTGCAGCTGACACAAAACAGCAATTGGAGCAATTACAAACTACCATTTCATCTATTTCAAAGGGAACACTCAGCTTTAAAGAGATTACACTGTAATTAAAGCACTGCACTCTCTTTATCAAGATTAGAAAAATTATGACTGTTTTACTCATGCGAGCTAGATTGTACTGAGATCATTATGGCCAATTAATTAGCTGTCTTCAACTGATTACACAGCGTATGAAGTTTTCTTTACAGTGCCTTGAGGACTCTGGTTTCTGACTGGTTTAACAAAGATTTACTCGTAATCAGTAAATTGAATTCTACTACATATATACAATTAGGTTCCCAAATACCAGTACGTATTACCCAGGAAAGTGAAGAATTGCCATTAGAGGGCCTGTTACTACAGCGAGCAGGACAGGCTCTCTTAAACAAGTGCAGCAGTGTTTTCTTTCTTGGCTCTGCACAGAATCAGGGGCAGCAAAACTGCTGACCACATCTCACCAAGAGGTTTGAGACAGATGGAAAACATGTACAACAGGCAAAACAATGTCAAAGCCAACACCTCCACTATGCATTTCACACTGCTGTGGGGAATGGCTCTTCAGTTAAGATTCCTTATACTTATATACATTCACTTTGCTTCAAAAAGACATCTGTGGGTTGATCTGTCTTCTCAGCTTTTCCAAGAGTGCCTGTGGTAGCCATCGATATCTAAAGTCAGTCTTTAAACACATCATGTACCCCAAAATTTCCACCTTACCCACATTAAGTTCCTTTCATGTCCCTGCATACAGATCTTGTTTTCAGTTTGTAATAAATCCCATCCCCTCAAGTATCATATTCAGACAAGGAAACATGCTCCCTCTATTGCCCCCACCGAATTTAAGTTACTTCAGACAATGTGGTGGTAATGCAGGGAACATCCATCATCTTCTGAGAGGCTAAGTGGATTCCTCCTCCCTGTTCCCACCAGGAGGTCTGACGACAGTATGTCGCTGCCTTTTCATGGAAGCACACAAAGAATGAATATCCAAAAATATACTCCTTGTTCCCAAACACTGGAGTTCTGTACACTTCCCCTCTTCGGTTATGCTTTGCTAATTCCCCAGGGCATTCTGGCATATATGGTGTTTTCATGCCTTGTTTTCTGTGCTTCTCTTACAAGTGAGAAGAGTTAGAAGCTTGCTTTCTTTTTAATGGAGATTAAGATTCTCAAGTAGAACTTCTATTTCAGGCACTAAGGCTGTAAGGAGGTAAAAAAAAGAAAACAAACATGGAAGGGGCTAGCTGAGTTGTGACTGTTACACAGTACCTCTTCAGCCCTGGCACTCAGGTCCTCAACCCAGTCCTTGTTAAACTCAAAGGGAGTCTAGCAAGGGCAGTTTTAAAAAAATGAAAGAAATTTACAAAAAAAAAAGGGAATATGCAACACAAACTGTGTTTCTGTCATAATTTCGCATTAACTGATACAGTCTTGGCCATACATGGAAGAACAAAATCCATCCCAGGTGAGAAAGAAGCACAAGGACATGGTATTTACTGTAAGCCTGGAAAAGGAAGAACAGTATTTTATTTATAACAGCGCAGTGCCATTGTTTATCTGGCAAGATTCTGTTCACTGTATTTGCAGCAGTGGCTAAACCAAGCAATGAAGTTCTAAGTAACAAGAACATAAACATGCCAGATTCCCAGAGAGAGGGATCTCAGACAGAGATACATATAGGTGACACCAGGCAATGACATAAAAAACAACGGAAAAAGCTTTTTTGTAAAGACCCTTACTCCTTTACTAATGCCAATTATTAATGTTTATTGTATGATAGCCTTGAGACAGTACTGCAGAATTATTAAAATAACAGAACAAGCAAAGGCACATGCAACCATTATGCATGATAAAATAGGGCTCTGCTTTCCAGCTGTGTGCATACCTTGCCTTACTTTGAAACAGAAAGTGAAGTGTTGCAACCAAAATAGACAGAGGATGAATGTGTATCTTCCAATGAATTACTGCCCTTTGAATACAGATTTATTATTTTTTATCACAAACATTTACTGACTCTGAAGGCAATATGAAACAGAATTCATTTTTGGAAACACCACCTGGGCTGCGTGTTATCCCACCTAACAGCCAATTATCTTTTTAAAAATGCAGGGCAGAAAGATGACACAAAACTGCATTTTTACCCTGCAAGTGGGCTTTCACCATCTCAAAACTCTTGAAGAAGTTGTCTCTGTTCTATATTCTGCCACTCTGATTTTACAAAGACATGGGCTTCAGTAAATCAGGAATGAATAAGTTTTTCTAATCCAAAACAGCTGGAGAAAGAGAAACATGTCACCTTCAGAAAAAAACTAAAACCATTACCAAACAAAAAAACCCCTTGTTGTGGTTTGACCCTGCTTGGATGCCAGAGACTCACCTACAACCTCTCCTGGAGGAAAACTGGAAAATAAAACTGGAAAATAAAACTGGTCACAGGCAAAAAAGCAAGGCAAAACTATAAGTAAAGAATATAAAGGATTTATTTACTAACTAACAAGATCAGAACTGCGAAGGAAGCATCATTTAAAAGGCAACCTTTTCCCCCCACCCCTCCTTCTCTTACAACGGATGTCATATTCCCTTTTTCACCAGGAGACAANAGGCCCAGGCAAGAACTGAGCTGTTAACCCCCTCGCTGCCAGAGCAGCAAAAAACCCCTAAACCATAACACCCCTCTAATGAAAAAAAGCGCCATGTAACCACAATGGTTTTAGTAGAAAGTAAAACTGAGTACACGTTCCTTCCCTCGTACGCTTAAGGAGGAAACTAGAGACTTAACCAACCAGCAAAGTTGTCATGAAGAACAGATATGAAGGATATTATGATATATAATTCGATACTATGAAGGATAGATGTGTACTCTGTTTGAACTGGAAGTAACTGAGTGTTCACCAAACAGGGAATAACAGAAAAAATCTTGATGTGAATTATGGCAAACTATGTAATAAGGGATTCAGGAAAACAATCACCACATTTCCCTTTAAGTTCTTGTCTTACAAATACCTAATCAGTTCTTGGGGACATGAAGAAGGGCTGCAAAGTCATAATAGCAGANGTTTTCTTCCAGTTTTATCTCTCCATCTTCAGCAGAAGTGGACTTTTGACCATTTGCCTGTATATACCTGAAAAGGTGCTGGGGGTTGTGTCTGAATTAGATGTTACTGGCACAAATTACAAGAAAGGGGATCAGAGGCAAAGGCAGTCAATGTACAAGTGAGGTTTCAAGACACCATGACTTCTCACATTCCTGTAAATAAGCTGCTTAGAGGGGCTTTGAATTAAACTAGAAAGACTCATGGTATGAAATTGAGAAAGAGTAGGACAGAGTCAGTACAGAAATGCTAACGTGGTGTGCTGGGTAGATCATAACAAGTGGCACAGCCGAATTTTTCCATCCTAGTGAGAGGAAACCAGGGTGTAGCTATATTCTATCACTTCTGAATCCAAAGCACTGCTGCACTGCAGTCCAAATACATAACTTGGATCAATGTATTGAAATAAGCTGAGCTTCCATGCATCCCTACGACTCCCACTGATTGAAATGGGAGTGCTGTGTGTATTCAAAAAGCACATCCCCCAACCACTATCTCCTATATTCATAGAAACAAAGCCCAGAAGAAAGATTCTGAAAGACAAAAGGACACATATGAAAGTACAGTGATCCCCCACATATTCGTGATCTTGTATTTGCGAGATCCAGTATTTGCGGGTGATTTTTCTGTGAGCTGTGTGACCTTGGCACGTGCGCAGAACCTACTGCGACCTCAGTCTGATCGTCCGCCAGCCCTGCCATTTGCGAGCTGCCAGGACAAACCACAGGGCTGGAACTCCTCCGCTCAGCCCCCGCCCCGGCGGAGCACAGCCAGATATCTGAGACAAGCCCCGCTCTCAGGACCATCCTCCAGACCTTATTAGGGGAGGGGGCGTGGCTATGGGCATGGCATACTCGATTATGTAGTGGGTTCACTATCTTTGCGGATTTCACGACTTGCCTGAGGCAGACCAGACCCAACAGCCCGCGAGTAATGGGGGATCACTGTATTTGGAAATAAGACATCCCACGCCCCCAGGCATCTACAAACACACAGTCATTATTATTCTCTCCCCATCCTGTGTAATTAGGAATCTTAAATGCATGCCTTCTATACATTCACTGTTAAAGCAATTTATCAGCCTGTCCTATTAGTATTAGATGTTTGCCTTAGTAAAAAAAGATAGGGTAAAACAAGGGACAAAAATTCTAATAGACTAAATAAAATATCTCATTTAGCACACAAAGTACTTCTTGATTAAGAAGGTTCCTTTAAGGGAAAGAAGGTCTTTCCAACAATCAGAAGACAGTTCTGATTTTTGTATCCTTATGCAACTTTCTAAAGAAGGGCTCTAAAACTGCTATATAAAGGCTTGCTTAAGCTTACTTCCTGGTGCTATTTAAGTACAAAGTAAAGGCACTCATGACTGGCAGCACAAGATCAATTCATATGTGAAGAAACAGAACACCCTGAAAACCGAACCAGCCAACCCAACTCAAGCCCCCAGATTACAGAACCTTTACAGAATATTCTGCGTTGGAAGGGACCGACAAGGATCATCGAATCCAACTCTTAAACACTGTGTCCCTGGCGGGAATCGAACCCGGGTCTCCCACACGCCAGGTGGGGACACTTACCACTGTACTAAAGTGGATTTCACTGTACTAAAGTGGATTT
>WEKX01013697.1:94112-139797 GCA_013390025.1 Pitta sordida | reverse complement strand
AGCACACAAAGTACTTCTTGATTAAGAAGGTTCCTTTAAGGGAAAGAAGGTCTTTCCAACAATCAGAAGACAGTTCTGATTTTTGTATCCTTATGCAACTTTCTAAAGAAGGGCTCTAAAACTGCTATATAAAGGCTTGCTTAAGCTTACTTCCTGGTGCTATTTAAGTACAAAGTAAAGGCACTCATGACTGGCAGCACAAGATCAATTCATATGTGAAGAAACAGAACACCCTGAAAACCGAACCAGCCAACCCAACTCAAGCCCCCAGATTACAGAACCTTTACAGAATATTCTGCGTTGGAAGGGACCGACAAGGATCATCGAATCCAACTCTTAAACACTGTGTCCCTGGCGGGAATCGAACCCGGGTCTCCCACACGCCAGGTGGGGACACTTACCACTGTACTAAAGTGGATTTCACTGTACTAAAGTGGATTTCAGTGGATTAAGACCACTACACATGCACACTGTAAAGGTCTATTGGCAAAATAAATAATTGAGCACTAGGGCTCACAAGTGGTATCTAGATGAAAAAACTTACCTTTTCTTGATACAGTTTGTGGAGCCAGGTAGAACATTCCTGCTCATCTTCTGGGACTTCCTCTAGTGGAATCCGCCTGCCAATGGTAAACAAGAAAAATTCAAGAATATTAAATGCTTTTTCTCCCATGAACACCACTGGCATTATACACACACATTATCCATCCAACTGACAGGAGACTCACTACATTTTTCACCTTTTTTAGCTTCTGGTAACAACTTCTACCTCAACAAAGTATAGTTTGCCTCTAGATTCCCCCTTCTGTGGAATTCAGAAATTTAGATTTCTGAAATAGTAATGCATTATGTTAGAGCTCACCAGAGAAACCTTCTAGATAAACATTTACAATTATCTGTTTCCAAATAAAGGTTTTGAATTAATTAATTTCTTACCCCACCTATGATGTTAAAAGCTGCATTTGATGAGCTAGGCAATAGAGATAACAAACAAACTATTCTTCTTATATGTAGGGTAAAGCTCTCTAGTGTTTCTCCATCAACATTTCCAGTTCCTGAAATTTCTGTTATGTGCAGCCTGGTTGGATAATTTCCAGCAAAATGGCTCCTATTACCGAAAAATCCTCTCCTGACATTCAGCTTTCACCTCATCATACAAATTGTGGTTAATAATCCTGTGACAGAAAAAAATTCCCTTGCCATCCTCATTTAGATACACTAATGGCAATATTTAATAATTCTACATTTTTCAGTGTAGCATTTATTGTAATTAATATCCATTAAAAGCAGCATCAAATTAACTACCTTCAGTACAAGGGAAGCACTTCTCACAGTCAGAACACTCCTGTTTCCAGTTAATAAATTAAGAAGTGTGACTCTACTGGTTTGTTCCTTTACTTAAAAAAGTCTTAAGATGACAAACATTAGAAGTCAACACGATTTAATATGGCCATACAAATTTTGCAAAATTCCACTTAGTGCAAGACCTACAGCACTTTAATCAGTGAATACATAGGATTTTGAAGAACATCTGTGATAGTCTCCAGGTAACTGCCAAAACAAATTTAGCCATGAGGCTTCCCCAGTCTGTAAGAGCTTTTCAAGAAGCTCTAAAGGACAGAAGGGTAAATGGCTATCCTGAGTCATGCAAAGCAGTTTCCATACTCTGTCAGACTGACTTGCAGCAGGCTGGAATGGTGTAAAAGGAGACATAGGAAGAGGTACTCCTGCTCTGTTGGAGGAATGGCCTACACAGGTAGGGCCACCTGCTCCTCCATGAACACTAGCCACCCAGGCCATGTACACCAAACGCAAGCACAACAGGCTAAGCTACCAAGTGGGAAGAGTAATCAAGAGAAAGTTTCTTTTTACCATTGGGCAAAAACAGTTCTGAAGAAAATATTTTTTCAAACAGGCAGTAAAGGGGAGGTAAAAAGAAAAGGTCACCCAATTCTACTTCATGTTACTATCCAGGATAAATCAACTGGACCAGCCCACTACAGCTCTGAAGGGGTTATGATGAACTCCTGACCACTTGTGGTATCACTTTTAGGCTTCTATACTCCAACCCTAAACCATCACATACCCTGAGTAACTGTAGTAGAGGTCCTACTGGTAGAACCTCACCTGGGAATTGGCTCATTCCCATTAAGATTATGGAAAGCTATCGGAGCACTCATCACTTACAGACACATTAATGAAAAGGAATCCACATAATGTTTTTTCATTAAACAACGAGCAGCTGTCAAATACATCAACAACTACACCACCAAACAGAGATGAGAACAGTCCTGAGCCTGGCCTCCACCAGAGTAGGAACTCCTGTGCCAGTGACAGGTATAAGGCAACTCCATCTGGACATGATGTTTGGTATTCTGGACAAAGGAGTGAAAAGAGGCATTTCTGCTGCTGCTGAGCCAACAAACAGACAAACAAATGAATTACAAAGTAACAAAAAGTACCGTAGACATTTATGGGTTCTGTTCATATTTACAGTCCTAGAACTTTACAAGAAACCATTCCATCCCATATGAACTTTTATCTGAAGTTCTGTGAAGCCAGGTTGGTAGAAGAACGTTTTCTGTTATGTACTTGAAAACACTCCCTTATTTGTTCAATTGCGATTGCAAGTACACACTCCTGTATGCTAAAAAGGAATTAAAATATGGATTACTTGCCTTACGTATAAATCTGCATGATATTTCTTTCCATTTAGAACTCCCAGCAATGTTGGATTTTCATTATTTCTAAAATTGAGGGTAGAATCATAGACTGCAGAAACTGTAAGAAGAGAAACAGGTTATGTGATTACCATAGTAGTACAATGGAAAAACATCATTATCTCTCGGAGAATATTTCAATATGAAGTCATCAGCAACCACCATAGTTTGAGCTGTCAACGAGGTAAAAATGACAATGGAATATTCAACATGCAGGTTGTAAGAAGCCAAATAACCGGTGACCCTTTCAGGAACTGAACTAGTAGCATGGAAAAGGTTTGCCCTCCATCCTTGCCTCCTTCCCCATCAGGTGCAGAATGACTGGCACAGGGAAGACAGCTACAGTTTCCGACAGAATATACAGTAATTCCTTGCCACATTGCACTTTGAGTTCTGCTGCCTCACATCTTTGCAGTATTTTTTTCAGTGAAGACGCCGTAGTCTTCCCTCAATCTTTCATGGTGTTTTCCCATGTGCACATGCACAGACTTCCTCTGTCGCCCTGCAGGGTGGGACTGGCACGCCCCATGAGGCAGGGTGCTGGCGCCAGCAGGTGCCACTCACTCAGCAGCCAGCCAGACTCCCTCCCTTATGAGCAGGTTGAAAAGATCAGTAGAACTGTAGGGAGACTTTATATGCACTGCGTCAAGCTTGTCCCGGGCCATGGGGGTGTGATGGCAGCCTGCAGGGTGTGGGCTGTGAGCGGTGGCAGGGGCCGCTGGTGCTGTGAGGGGCAGCATCCTGCACCGCGTGAACTGCTAGCAGCAGTGGCAAGGGCTGCCCAAGCTGTGAGAGGCAGCAGGAGCTGCCTGGGCTGCGAGGGGGATATCCTGTACCGCCCAGGATAGGAGCAGCAGTGGCAGGGGCCGCCTGGGCTGGGAGGGGCAGCAGGGGCTGCCTGAGCTGCGAGGAGGGGTGTCCCACACTGCCTGAGCTGCTAGAGGCAGCAGCAGGGGACCACCTGGGCTGCAAGCCATGGCAGGGGCCGCCTGGGCTGTGAGTGGGTGCCATAGGGAATTCCCCGTATTCCCCAGGCAGGGAGGGGCAGAAGAGACCCCCCCTTCACTGTCCATTCACACGGCACAGGGAGGTGCTGAGAACTCCCCCCCAGCCATCTGGGGCTGTGGAGGGCAAGGTGACGGGCATGCCTTATTTGCATATTCATGATCCGCCACTCTTTGCGGAATTCAGCTTTTGCAACACTGCCATAGTCCCTAACACCCAGGAAATTCGAGGGATTACTGTACCTAGGACTTCCTAGGAGTCAAATGGTTTTAAAACTGTTGCCTTTTTCGATTCACTGTGCATGATACAACTACCGCCCTAAATATAAGGCAGATACACAACTTTATAAACAGTGAACAATATATACCCTTTGACTAACAACAGGTAAAGCGTGTGGGTGAGAGACATCCTACTGCAGGAAGGCTTAACGCAACTACACATTGCTGGGGTCCAAAACAAGCCCCTCTTCATGTCCATTATTTGATAACTCAGGCATTTGCTGCAGGGCAAAGGCAGAGACAATGACAGATCAAAGCTTGTGTGAGCTGGGCTGCTGCTATGAAGACATGCAAATGTGAGATATATAACATATAAGTTCAACTGTACAAAACTGCAGGCAGTCTTTGAGTGTTGAGAAAACTGTTTCTGCAGTTCAGAACTGAGCAGTAACAGCAAAAGCATTTCCAAAAGCCAATCACAGATAAACTAGACAGCATTAACAAGCAATTCCAACAGAAAAAAATGTTCATTGTTAAAGCACATGAAGTATTTCAAAAATGTTTGTATGAACACATCCTCAGAGACATAAGTTTCCTGATGTTACAAAATTACCAGAGACTAGTTAATTTTCCTGACACTGAAATCAGTTGTGCATCATGGTATGAATTCTAAGATCAATGACATAAAAAAACATATCTTTTTTTGTCACATAAATGACTAACAAGCATTTAATGTGTAGCTTGCTGTATTTTAGGTTTCGTGCTCCAGAGTTTGGAAATAACGAATAAAAATGCATGTGATGAAGCCTTACTGTGAGAACTCTTGACCCACCTAAGAAAGTCTAAGACTTTTACTACATAGCACAGATTTGCTCTTGGTTTTGAAATCTCCCTAGTTACAAGAGATAAATATGGCTTGGTCACAGCATTCAGCTCCCAGAAACTCACTACATCATTTGTTACTGGAAAACAGAATTCAGACTGCAGAATAGAACAGCTTCAGCACTGAAAGGAAATCCTGAAAACAAAGGCCAAAGCCCTGGCACTGTGTACACACTGCCCCCCTCACTAACAACTTCATTTTTTCCCTACTACAGTTGGGTTCTTGGCCCGAACTCAAAACTACAACACATAAGCCAAGATCTACTTCAAGCACATTACTCTCCCTGTACAAGTAGGAAATACTTTAAAAAAAATAAATTATCTGCCTTCATTTTTAAGCTTCTTAGTGTAGAAGGATTTTACTAACCTACTCTAATTTACTAATCCAATGTAAATGAAGGAAGACAAGAGCTCAGTTTGATCTATACATGGTAAGCTTCTTAGTTTCTTCTTTAATAGCATTAGATTATTCTAACAACAGTAGGGATGAAATTCAGCAAAGTATGATATACACAACTCTTGTTCTTTCATCTTCTGAGTTTTTATATGAATTCAGACACATTGGAATATGGTTCTCCTGTTCTGAAAAAAACTCTGCAGAGTTGGACTAGAACATCTTTATGTGCTGGCACCTTTACACAATTTTCTTTTTCTCCAGGGCGGGTAAAAAATCCTATTCCATTTTGCAACTGGACTGTAGTTTGATATTCAGTCCAGTCCCTTTGGATAACACACTGAAACCTTTTGGTGAGAAGCAGTGCCAAACCCAAGAAAAGGACAGCATTTGCAGAAGTAAACAGACCTCTGTTATATCCAGATATAGAGGATAACTAAAGACTTCAGCTTTTTCATTCGGAAAGTGCAGGAGAAGAACAACAATAGAAGTGTCAAAGAAAGACACTAGAATATTAAAATTTGCCAGAAAGCGTCGAGAGCCAAAGCAGCATTAGCATACTATGTGACACACTGGAACTGCTTATCATTAAATGTGGATTTTGCAGTTACATCATTAGAACTGAATATCCCACAACTTTCTCATCTGAAAGCTGAAGAGTCCAGAAGCTTCACTTTCTAAATCAAGCAAAAAGGTTAAGTCCATTAATACTGTGACAACATTGCAACAACTGTCTCACCTTCAGGCAATACAAGCAATGTATGAAGTTTTGCTTCAATTGTGAAATAATTTCTCAAGTTATATCTTAAAACCTCTTTTTCATTAAAAAACAAACACAAATACTTGAAAGTCTCCTCAAAGGATAAAAATAGAACATAACTAAACTCAGAATCTTTCCAGCTGAATTGCTACTTCATGTCAAAAAAGGCTAGGGGTTTTTTTGTTTTGTTTTCTAACCTCTGCACAGATTATTTTCATATCTAACTTTTGGTTCTTTGTACAGCAACCTGACAGAGAGCTACATACTTAAGAATTTAATACTTAATTTCTTAACTTCAAACTAGAAGAAAAATCTTTGGATTACATACATAGAGAGGATTTTTCTGACTTCGACTATACTCTTGAACTTTACACATTATTTGTGGACATGCCAGCATCATCATGAGACAAATCAACCTACAGGAAATGAGTACACCTATATGCATCTTCATACTAGCACACAATGATCCGATGATCCTGTGGGTCCCTTCCAACTCAGAATAACCTGTGAACCTGTGAAGTGAAGACTGGAAAAGGGAGGGGATGGTACAGTGGAATTCACTGCTATGACACCACCTTGGTTTAGCACTTCATTGCTCTGGCCAGATTGGTCAAAAATCGCTCACTCTCTCAAACTCAGTAACCTGCTCTGGACAATGACCAGAACCCCACCTGAAAAAAAAAAATCCAGGACTAAAGTGCAGCTCAAAGGAAGAAAAAAGCTATTGCAATGCTCCCGAACACTGTCATACTCAGCTCCATGAGAACCTCAGTGGAATTTATTTTCATGGCTTTCCTCCAGGACAGTAGTTCCCAGCATAGACAAGTGGAAGAAAAGGTACACAACACATCTTGGGCTCATCTATCATCCATCATGAAAGTGTTTTTAATTACAAGTCTTAAATAAATAAAACAACAGCTGAAAGGAACTGCCTGATAGCCAGGCAACAAGAATAACAATTGAATGTATCTTTTGCAGTATTTATGACATTTATTTTTACTCTAAGTAATAGATGAGTATTTTAGAACAGATTTGTATTTTCACTTGCTTTCATGAACACTGTAGGTAGCAAACAGTAAATAGCTTCTAGAAGTTAAATTCCTGGGGACTGCATCTCTATTGCCATACTGGTAGAGATGGTCACCGACAAAATTATCAGAACAAGTTCAGAAAACATTAAAAGCACAATCAAATTGTGTGCAGAGATCTGAATTTGTGAAAGTAGGTCTCTGAGGAGAAAATAAATTATCACTTATGAAAGAAATGAGTTAGGAGGGAAGGTTCTTTGCTTGTTCTTTAATGTGAAAGGTGTTTATCCAAATATATGTGCTTATGCTGACAGAAATGCCATCATTAGGTAATAGGTGATAGGTTGGACTTGATGATCTCTATGGTCTTTTCCAACCTTACTGATTCTGTGATTCTGTGATTAGTACAGATGCAGCTTCTCATTCATTCACATTGAATAAACTCCTTATGAAGGTAAGTTTTTCAAAACAGATGGACTTGCCAGACTGATGTTACCAATGTCCATTTCCATACTGAAGAAATGCTTCAGAGCTACTTCCAAAACGACTACCCCAGACAGCACTAGGAGTTGATACGAAGTGTTACTGTAGTAACATGCATGAAAGCCCAAAAATTTTTGTAAATGTCACTTGGGTTCCCTAAAACTATTTCCTTTTGAAACGTTTTCCCACAAATCAGCTATTTGTTCACAATCATGCCATATTTTGCTTGTATTACACAGAGCAGTGAAAAAAAAAAATCACCACCAAAATAACCTGTCCCCAATTCCCCTCAGGGCTTTAGTGGTCAGAATTTTCATCATCACTTTTTCAATGCCTCAAGTCTACTACCCCGCTGCACTCAGCTTCATTCAAAAGGCAAGGTTAAACTGTGCCCTTAAGGGGTTGCTGGATGCTTCACATAACTTACCCCTTCATGTATCACAAAAGATCCAAGCTATGCTATCTATTTTGGGGGTGGAAAGTTGTGGGTGCCTGGTAAGCTACAACAGTGATATGATCTACCTGACTCACAAGAGGATACATAGAAGAAATATGACAGATAGCAAGACAGCTGACTGTAAAGGTTTTTTTACAGCAGCTACCCCAGATACGCCACATGAAAAGACGTCTTCAAAGACAAAAGAAGTTCTGACATTAGCTTAGCCAAGCTAGAACATTTTCTTCTAAAGCCATAATGACTTTGTCTTTCTTACACATCAACCTTCTAACAACACACAAATCTACCAAACTTCGAAGGTTTTTTAACACTATGGCTCCTTAGCAGTCTTTCCATTATCCGTGAAGTCCACAGCAGAGGAGTTTGATAGATAATATTAGTCAAAGAAAATCACTTCGAAGGCAATGTATGCAATATTCTGACATCACTTTAAAGCTGGAAAATGCAAGTAACCAGACATAACTGGTGGGTGGGGAGTTGAGAACCATATCTACAAAGAAAAACCCATGTTTTGTAATGTAGAAATAATTTGTTCATAAATTTTGCCTACATGTATCTTCAATCAAGATCTGCTCCCCTTCCTCAGCTCCACGAAGAAACTAAAGAGTAAATCTATATAGGAATTTAAAGAAGAATAATTTTTTTTAAATCATGTTATTTGAGGCAGATATTTACCACAAGAAAAACCTGTAAGACACACTGCCTCCTGATGCAGTTGCTTCATTTAGAATAGAATCTCTTAGTAAATACGGTAAATCCCCGCTGCATTGTGACCTGTCCATTACAACCCTGGGGATTTGCGAGGAAAATTTCTTGCAGTTCAGTTTCAGGGATCTGCGAGGTTTCCTCGCTGGTGCATGTGCAGTGCCTCTGCTTTGCCAAGGGGTGGTGCCGGCACTCCCTGTGGGTACGCAGGGCGGGGAGGGCGCACGGTTTTTCCCGCTCGCAACGGTGTTTCAAGCCCTGCAGCACCGTGCCCTGGTCCCTCACTCATTCCTGTGTGTTTCCTGTGTGCTCCACTGAGACACAGCGCAGCACCACCACAAGACATGCCATTCCTTGTTATGCAAAGCCCAGTGGATGTTAAAGGGAAAGAAACTCCGATACCAACACCCCCCCCCACCATAAGTGGCACAGGGTGTTGCAGTGTTGCAAAGATAAGGCTTTCCCAGGCTCCAAGAAAGCTGACCAGAGCTCTAGGGCATCCCTTCCCCACTGTGGAGACAGAGCAAGAATGTGCAGGCTGGCACAGGACCCGAGGGGCTGGTGCGAGCACCAGGGCTGGCAGGGGGGAAGGCTGGGGGTGGAGCAGCGGTGCAGGGTTTGGGCTGCGAGCACGTGCGGTTGCAGCAGCCGCTCAGAAATGGTTTCTTTTGCTCCCCTGTGCTGAGAGAGCCCATGGGAAGGAGCAGAAGAGTGTCCACAGCGTTCCGGAGTGCCGGGGGGTGGAGCAATGGGTATGGCCTGCATGCATATTAACGACCTGCATGTCTTTGCGAGTTTGACGTTTCGCGAGGCCCCTGGCATGACCCGCTCCTCGCAAATGACAGGGTGTAACTGTTCAAAGAAACACTATCCTTTCAATAGGTACACAATATGCAACTTGAAATTCCCTAGTATGGAGTAACAGTAAGAGAAAACAAAACGAAACAATAAATAATAACAATGAAAAGAACAAGTTGCTACAGGGCTTAATTAGTAAAAACACAGCCTAATGGAAAAAAGGTCAGAAAGGATCCCAGGGTTTTTCTGCTAAGACACATGTTACAGGAAAAAGAAAAGCATGGCAAACTGACAGCAGTTACATGAAATAACCATTTAGCATTGTTCCCTGTGACTTTCCTTACCTACATTTCTCAAACACTGCACGGTGACAGCAAATCCTTTTGTTCGTGGCAGGAGGTGATACTTGAGCTTGGGCAGACCTTTGGCTTCGGCTACCTGCATGCTAATCTGGTGCTTCTGCTCTGTGAACCTTGTGCCCTCGCAATGAATCAGGAACTAAAACCAAGAGAGAACTACAGTTAGATAGAAGCTCAGGTCTTCTACATTTGACTGAGCAGAGGTCTCTAACTCCCACCAGCACAGCCCAAGTTAACACTGCCAGCAGGGACAGGTGTAGCCATATACACATTTAAGTAATTTATTTGACTGCAGTAAAAACTCCCAACCAAACAAAAAAACCCCATAAACCAAACAACAAAAAATTCAAAACCAGACATTCGTTCAACTTGCCATCCTCTGGTTTGCACATCAGCTTTTACACTTTAACATCTGCTCTGCTACTTGCTATCAGAATGACTTGATTTCTCTAAACTCCATCTCTGCACTCAAAACATATTCCTGTTGCAATGTCTAACTGCTGGTGAAGTGTTCAGGTATTATGTTATCTAAAACTTGGTTAAGTGTTCTAAACTAAACACATTTCTAGGAAATGCTTCAGTGCCCAGCTTGCTCCCCCTCACTCCAACTCACTGGCTGTCACTATGACAAAAGGACTACTGAGAACTACAGACAGTAACTTTGATGCCAATGACAGAGCTGGTAACAGATGTAAGGCAGCAGACACAGGACAACTGAAAGCCTCATGCCCTTACAAACCATACAATGGAAGTGCTCAGAAATGAACAATTACAGTCTTGCCACTGGCAGGCAGGGGAGAGCACACAGATCGTTGGAGATTTACCACTAGCTCATCTGCTTTCTGCCAAGCCTGAATGCAAACTAACATATCAGAGAGCACTGCCAAACCACAAAGTCCTCATAACCCACAGCAAAAATGTAGCCAATAGAGACTGAAGAAAACCAGCCAAGCAGATAGCTTCAGCCCTGGCTCATGCAAGACCACTTTTACTCATGTATCACAAGAATGTTAAGCAGCTTGATAAAACATAGAAGAACTGATGAGAAAATCTTTCTAGTCCACTTTCTGTGCCTTGCCTGTCTACCTTTCACTTTGTTGTGCCTTTTGACATATGTCACCATACAAAGGCAAGTTACAACTCTACACTGCAATAACCCCAGGTGTATGTACATAAACAACTGTCTTCCATATGTAGGTATAGCTCAGTTTTAGTAATCCCTCCACAGCACTATGTAAAGAATGGTGGTGGCTTGTGCTCACCAATTAGAGTTGTACTGCTGAGGGGCAGAGAAAGGCATTCAACACCTTTTAAAAGTCACAGAGTACAGGCAAATCTCTGTGAGAGAAATTGAAACTAAAAACCAAGAATGGCCCCCTTTGTGCCACTGCCTTCAGTCTGGAAGTCAAATACTATCGAAGCACAGAGGTTAATTTTGATTGCTTAGCACTCCTTTAAAGCAATGACAATTTAAAAAAGTTTGTTTTGGAGAACATACATGTTCATGAGGAAACTGCTTCCTAAGCAATAGTTTCTTAGGCTCTAGTGAGGCTGCTTAAGAGACCATTTCTCTAATCAAACTGCCCTCTTGCCATCACTAGCTCGTGAGAACTGTTTTTTCTCATTACTGAGAAAAAATTCAAAAGCTTTTCATCCTCAAACCAGGAAATGCCAGGCAGGATCAATACTAAAAAACTTATAGTAATACAAAAATAACACTTCCTGTTACTGAAAAGTGACACCAATTGTCTCCCTGTAACACAGCTGATGGCCCCAATGGGCCATGTTCCTGATCATCTGTAGCTTCCACTTCTGCTCGGCCATGTCTAACCAAGCACCTTCTCAGGAAAGGCAAAATCACAGAAATGAGAAAACAGTAGTATGAACTCTGCAATCTAAGGTAAGAGGGCAGCTTAGGTAAAGAATATGGCTGATGTGTTTCTATACAACATTGTCACATGCATCTGTTACACCGCCATAAACCCCTGCACCTTCCCCTACGCAGGCTCCTGTATTTAGAGGACCATAACATTTACTGACTGGATCACAGTGCAGGTATTTTTGCAGTAACATCTGTAGGGCTGCATACTACAGAGGAAGAAAACAGACAAGACAGACCATTACATGGGAAACTCCAGAGAAATTCAGTTCAAGAATACTCTCCTGATACTGCCACGAAGTTCATAAATCAAAGTGCTCAGGAGCAACCTGGTGAGTATCACATACCATTGGTGCCCCTCACTTCTGCCAAGCACCACAGCACCTCAGACTCCACTTGTTAGTCATCACTCACCCAAAAGTTTTCAGGGTAGTCCCTGAGATTCAGCAACTTCTGTATGACTGTTTTCCGATCTTCCTCCCACTTGCGCTTGCAGAAGACTATCTCTAGGAAATACCACATCCAGCCAATGATGGGCATGTAGGAGAGCTCCTTCTTTGCAAGCACTTTGGAACTCTGCAAGACAGAACCAAACCAAGTAAAACAGAGTTAAACCACTTAAGAGTTCACTGTGTGCACGACACATGCACAGTTAGACACTGATATACTATTGATTCCTTTTGAGCAGTCCCAGTTTTAATGCCAGTGTAAAAAGAAAACAAAAATAAGTTTTTCGCATATGACAGCACAGTCAAATCTAATATCAGATATCTGCATAGCGGACTTCCAGAATTAAACATTTATGTGTGTGTGTTTCTCTATCCTACACAAATGCTGAAATACAAAAGAGAAGCCAAATTCCTTCAAAACCTGAGCAATCCATGCAAAAGACCCAAACTACATCAAAGAAATTAAGAAATTCTTAATTCTGGCAGATCCTGAGCAGTCGCAACTCAAGTTCCTTTAAGAGCAGCTACACTTCTCCCCAAACCCGGGGCTTCTCATCGTGACAAAAAAACCCGAGAAGCAGATCACAGATCAGAGCCACTGCTGCACAACATACCAATGCTATGCACACATGGTTTACCAATGGAAGACACTTTAAACCCTAGAAGGAGCAGCAGCAATAAGAATATTTGATCTCTCTTTAGCTTTGTTCATGAAAGGGCAGAAATACTTACAGCAGTGATTTTCTCTTCAAAGCATGCTTCTGGACCAGGAAAAAACAAAGTATGCTTCCTGTCTCACAGGTGTGACAGACACTGAAGTGACTGGTCCAGACACTCCACAAGAAGTCTGTAATTTATCAAGCATTCTGCAACTTCCAAAATTCAAATCCTTCTCTATAATTTAACTCTGTGATCATCTCAAACTGACATCGCTTTGGGCAAAAGAACTGAGCCCACTTCTAAGCTAGCCCATCTTGGTGAGTTGGCCTATGTTTCACTTGGTTATTTAATTAATAAAATGGCACATGTGTGTACATAGAAATTGTCAGCTTTTCCTGAAAAACAGTGATATTTTCTTAGAGGACAGACAGAGGAATTACAGTTCAGTTTCTAACCCATGACATCATTATAAGCTAGCCCATCAAAGTGCTCTGCAGATGGATTCCAGGACATGGCATTTCATTAGTAGACACTGTTTATTGTTAGAAGTTACCACCAACAGAAAATATTTACTTCTATATTTTTGGTCACTGTTGTTCATTTTAGTTGCTAGGGGAAGAGACTTGACCTAATTCTTTATCTCAGCTCATTTCTTTCATCTGTTCTCCTTCCTTGAGAAGGAAAATACCTTAAATAATTAAGATATCTAAAGCTCATAAGACTGGAAGGCAAGTGCACATGACACAGCTTTATGTACCAGCAAGTGTTACACAGAAGTAGAACACAAGATGACAGACAATCCCATTTCTAAGAATGTAGGAACCATCTTTGTCAAACAACTTTTGCTCCCTCTTGAGCATTTGAGACTTTCAGAATTTCAGTGATGGGCTCAGATCAGGAATTCAAATTCAGCTGTCCCACAAGGAGCAACCATAGTATTCAGCACAGCTTTTGTCATTTCAATTTCAAGCCGTGTTTCACCTTAGTCCCTAGTACATAGCAGAAGCAACACTGAGCTCGAATTCCTCTTCCAGATCCTCAGATTTTTTCTCAATTACTCTTAATAAAAGCGTAAATAGTTCCAGCATATAGCTTTAAAAGTCTCCAAAGAGCATTTTTTGTTCTAAGTCAAGTACAGTGTATCTTCACAGAATCACAGAATACTATGAGTTGGAAGGGACCCACAAGGATCATCTAGTCTAACTCACCATCTAACGCCCATACAGAGATCGAACGCACACCCCAGAACATAAACCTAGTTCCCTCACAGGCTCACAGGCCACTCCGAGCCAGGAGGGACCCACAGGACCATCCAGCCCAACACCCCCAGCTAGACNGATAGCGGTGCATGGGGTTGTTATGTCCGAAGTGAAGAACCCGGCACTTTTGTCCCCAGGGCATGCTCTTATACACTTATTGTGCCAATGCATTTTTAAAATTTAAAACCGCTCTTCTACGCATGTGTGAGAAGAGCTCCTTAGACACACATAAAAAGAAGCTAAATCACCTCACACTATTTTGTGCACCCATCTGTCCTAGGAGCTAATGACAGAACTAATTAGAGAAAGAAACTCCTCAGTGCATTATACTGGCAAGACTGCTCTTGAGTGGGATGAATACATTAAGCCTCCCCTCAGGAGCCACCATCTCTCTCACAATAACTAGAGCAACAATCTGTTCTGTTTCAGTGGTCTACTCATGCACAGCTCCTGTGTAAATACCTGAGGGCAAAAATGCAACTCTAGTTGCCTTCAGACACTAACTTTTTCTTTACCAAAGTGTTTTGACAAAAGATGTGACAGTTACCTCCAACCTTCAAATTAAGCTTGTTCAACAGAATAAAATTAATTAAAGAGTGCCAAATTATTCCATGTAAGCTGCCTTCTTGAAGAAAGTAAAACATTTTCAGTGCTCAGCACTGTGTAATTTCAATATATGTTTTATGAGATTACTGGACAGGGACTTTAATTTATTTTGGATAAGTTTATTCACATGGAAATACAGTCGGCCCTCTTCCACTTTGCGCCCCCCATATTGTGGCTTCACATCTTAGGTCATGACTTTTCAGCGATGAAGGAGGCCCCTTTTCACAACTGCGTATGTGCGACATGACACACGGTGCATATTCAATTAGGCAGCATGAATATGCAAATCAACCCCCACGCAGTGCTGCACAGACCACGNTGGCCTTCTTAGCCACCTGGGCACACTGCTGGCTCATATTGAGTTTCCTGTCGATCATTACACCTAAGTCCCTCTACACTTCACTACTCTCAAGCCACTCGTCCCCCAGCCGATAGCGGTGCATGGGGTTGTTATGTCCGAAGTGAAGAACCCGGCACTTTTGTCCCCAGGGCATGCTCTTATACACTTATTGTGCCAATGCATTTTTAAAATTTAAAACTGCTCTTCTACGCATGTGTGAGAAGAGCTCCTTAGACACACATAAAAAGAAGCTAAATCACCTCACACTATTTTGTGCACCCATCTGTCCTAGGAGCAGAAAGATGGCTAATGACAGAACTAATTAGAGAAAGAAACTCCTCAGTGCATTATACTGGCAAGACTGCTCTTGAGTGGGATGAATACATTAAGCCTCCCCTCAGGAGCCACCATCTCTCTCACAATAACTAGAGCAACAATCTGTTCTGTTTCAGTGGTCTACTCATGCACAGCTCCTGTGTAAATACCTGAGGGCAAAAATGCAACTCTAGTTGCCTTCAGACACTAACTTTTTCTTTACCAAAGTGTTTTGACAAAAGATGTGACAGTTACCTCCAACCTTCAAATTAAGCTTGTTCAACAGAATAAAATTAATTAAAGAGTGCCAAATTATTCCATGTAAGCTGCCTTCTTGAAGAAAGTAAAACATTTTCAGTGCTCAGCACTGTGTAATTTCAATATATGTTTTATGAGATTACTGGACAGGGACTTTAATTTATTTTGGATAAGTTTATTCACATGGAAATACAGTCGGCCCTCTTCCACTTTGCGCCCCCCATATTGTGGCTTCACATCTTAGGTCATGACTTTTCAGCGATGAAGGAGGCCCCTTTTCACAACTGCGTATGTGCGACATGACACACGGTGCATATTCAATTAGGCAGCATGAATATGCAAATCAACCCCCACGCAGTGCTGCACAGACCACGGGCGCACTGCTCTGCCCGTGGTGAGCCGCGACAGCCCTGGTCTGTCCCTCCACTCTGAGCCATGCCGGCTCCCCCCTCGCCTTCCCTCAGGGCCGCTGGGAGAGCGGCGCAGGTGGCTCCCCGTACCACTGTCCCTGGCCAAGCAGAAAAGGGTTTCCTCCTGGCGTAGGGTGGCTGTAGGCACCAGGAAGCGCCGATGCAAACACCAATACAAAGCAAGGCAGTGGCAAAACAGCACCAGGGGTCCACGTGAGGGTGTGGGGCAAATTTGCATATTAATGAGCTGCCAATCAACGTGGAAGGTGGGCTATGTGGGACCCGATTAAGACCGTGGTACTGTGGTATAGGAGACCCGACTGTACACATGAAGTTCTCCTTTTGTGAATGTCTGCACCAACATCACATAAAAAAAAAATATTTTTACAAGCTTACTTTAAATGTATTTGCCCAGTTACGCTGTCAAAGAAAGAAAATCGTCTGCATGTCCAGCCTTGGTTATTCAACACCTCTTGATCAAAGAGCACAACAAACCAGCATGAAATAAATGTGCAAGCTGAGATTGTTCAAAAAATTTTTTTCCATAATTTCAAAACAAGTTCATTGTAGCTGCAAACCATTAGAAGCAGCAATTTGCCTCTTAAGGTATTTGCTCTCCAGGCTGTCCTCAGTATTGACATACTTTTGATGATTACAATTACTCTATTTTTGAAATATAGCACTCCTTATTATACTCTTACTATACTCCTGGGACATCAAGATGGAAAGATATGTTTCTTTAGTCCCTCAAAGCCATCATTCCAGAAATTTAGTTAGTCTCCTAATTTCTAATGCTTTATACTCAATAAAACTTATCCATGTTGGAAAAGTAACACAGCAATACTTTACAAGGTATGTATATGCCCAAGCACATGCCAACATATTGTGTTAAATACAAATAAGAATGCACTTTCAGCTGCCTACAAGCACAATTACATATTTTAGAATCATAGAATTGTTTAGGTTGGAAAAGACCCCTAAGATTATCAAGTCCAACTGTTAACTCAGCAATGACAACTCTACTGCTAAACCACATCTGTCCCTAAGTGCCACATCTGAACATCTTTTAAATACCTTCAGCGATGGAGACTCAACTACTTTCCTTGGAGAGCCTGTTCCAATGCTTGATAGAATTTTCAGTGAAGAGATTTTTCCCAATATCCTATCTATATCTACCCTGATACAACTTGAGGCTGTTTCCTCCTGTCCCATCACTTATTACCCTGAAAATGAGACCAAGCCCCACCTGGCTATGACTTCCTTTCAGATAGCTGTAGAAAGCAGTAAGGTCTCCCCTTGAGATTCCTTTTCTCCAGGCTGAACAACCCCAGGTCCCTCAGCCAGCCTTCATGAAACTTGTGCTCCAGACCCTTCACCAGCTCTGTTGCCCTTCTCTGGACACACTCTGGTGCCTCAATGTCCTTCTAGCAGTGAGGGGCCCAGAACTGGACACAGTACTGAGATGTGGCTACAGCAGTGCTGAGTATAGGGGGTCAATCAGTTCCCTGGTCCTTCTGGGACTATTTTTTTATACAGGCCAGGATGCCTCTGGCCCTCTTGCACAGCTGGGCACACTGATCCCTCATGTTCTGCCACTGTCAACCAGCACCCTCCAGTCCTTTTCTGCTGGGCTGGCTGGCTTTCCAGCCACTCTTGCCCCTGATCTGTAGTGCTCCATGGGTTTATTGTGACCCAAAAGCAGAATCTGTCACTTGATCTTGTTGAAGCTCATACAGTTGGCCTTGGCCCAGTGATCCAGCCTGTTTTGAGCCTTCTACCCTCCAGCAGAACAACACTCCCACCCAACTTGGTGTTGTTGGCAAACTAATTGAGGGTGCACTCAATCTTGTCTAGATCATTGATAAAGATATTAAGCAGGACTGGCCCCAAAACTGAGCCACTAGTGATCTGCTGCCAGATGGATTTAATTCCATTCACTACCACTCTCTGGTCACAGTCGTCCAGGCAGTTTTTTACCCAACAAAGAGTGCACCTGTCTACATCACGAGCAGCTGTTCAGTTGACTCTCTCCCTACCCTAGCTGACTCACTCCTGATTCACGAAGTTATCTTCCACACATTCCAGGAACCTCCTAGCCTGCTTCCTCTCTGCTGTCTTGTATTTCCAGTGGACATCTGGTAAACTGAAGTCTCTCACAAGAACAAGGGCTACTGATTGTGAGACTTCTCCCAGCTGCTTATAGAACATTTCTTTTGCCTCTTCATTATGGGTTGGGTGGTCTGTAACAGACTCCCAACAGGATATCTGCCTTGTTGGCTTTTCCTGATTCTTACTCTGAAACACTGGACTACTTCACCACCACAGTCCAGTTCTAGACAATCAAAATACTCCCTAACATACAAATCTGGGTTTCCTGTCAAATGGAACAGATAGTTAAAATTTTTTATATGTGATTAGTAATTTTTCATGAGAAACATGGCCGCTTTTGGAAGTGCACATATTTTGATCCAATATTCGCTCCTCAGAATAATATTTATGTTTGGCTGAGACACAAACACCAACATTAATAACTTGAAATACCAGAGACATCAGAAGATAAACAGATAAACTAGCAGGTCCAGCTTTAAAGCACAGGCAGTTTTTGCCAAAATTAATAACTCATAAAAAGGGTCATTAAAATTCCTAGAAAAGCTATTTTATCATTGCTTGATCAGATCAAGCAACAAAGTGGTCACTCCTGGCAGGAACCATGTTAAAATGCTCAAAATCCTGAATAACACCTCCCTCCTCAGACCATGTCTATTTCCTGATTTTAATTTCTGGTGTACAGTGGGTCTGTTTTCCATGTTAGCAACACACTTTGAAGAAACTAAATGCTACTAATGTGTTTATGTGGTAATACAGTAACTAGGTTGTCCACTGCTAAGAGGTTAAATCCTAGGACTGGAATGTGACAGGCAGGAAAAGGGAAGGACACGGCAGACTGCAGTGACCTGTCACCAAGACTATGCTTCTATTTACACAACAGAGCAACACACAGACACCAGAGTCAGCATCCCCCTCAGCCATTGAACTAGAACGGGGTGGAAAAGTAGAGCACTCACAACCAAACCACCACAGTCACTCTGGCTCAGGATCACAGCAGCAGCCCTGTCTTTTATTAGGAAACACTGGTGTGGACAAAGCTGTGTCTTGTTGGGGCTATGCTGTTTCCAGCTCTATGGAAAGCCAAGTTGACAGCCCAGCTCCTCCTTTCCTCATAGCTTGTTGCAGCCACCTCTGTGTCATAAGGAGGAAGGGATCAGCCGTCCCCATGGACATCTATGCTGCCCATGGCACCATGATGCTGAGTTGGCATCAAGGACCCCTATATACTCCTCCTCCTGCACACAACACTGAGGTCTGGCAGCACAAGGAAGTGGTAACCTGTGGCTGATGGGTGTCAAGGACTGAAAACAAAATCCAAAGAACCCTTCACAAAAAAGCATACAAGTGGATTACAGATGTGATCGAACTCCCTGTTGACTACTAGTTTCTGCAAAGTTTGCATCCTTCTTCTGTTTTACAAAACAACAAAAAAATTCAGGTGAGGTCTGGTGCTGCACAGTTACACATGTTCAAGCTAGCAAGGTAATCCCAATACCTAAAATAACTTGCAAGAGTAAAAGTGAGCATAGCACAGAAAATGCTTCTTCAAGTGGTTTTCTCCTTCTCCATTACAAATGAACAGGTCTCTGGTTCTCATTCAGCAATGTCAACCCAGTGCCTCCTAGAATTTTCAATGGGTGCTCCAAAAGAATCATACCAAAGAAAAAGAAAATTAAAAATAGTTAGAATTGTCATTCTTTCCCCCTCACCCCTTCTCCACACACATTTCTCAAACCTTATTCAGTTCTTTTTCCTAAATATTTTTCCAGGCCCAATTAAAAATCTTCATGAAAGCAGAGCACCTCATGCTATACAAGTGTAAGATCAGAGTCCTTATAAGAACACTCAGGTTCACGAACCTGAAACAACAGCCAAGAGACTGTCTAGTCCACCCTTGGAAAACCGTAAAAAAACCCCTAAACCAACATTGATAAAAACAAAACTACACTGATAATGCTTTATAAACCTGCTGAAATTATGGCAATTTGGTTATAAATAGAAAGTTAGCATAGGATTAAGAGAAACAAAAGAAGGAGCAGAAAAATGAACAGATTAAACATTGTAACTAAGATCAAGAGGGGCAGTTTTCATTCCATAATTAAAACCTAAAAGGAAAAGATGTTTTTACTTTTGGGGACAGAAGGGGCAAGAGAAGTTTAAGAATGTTTAATATTGTTTTCAAATAAACAACGTCCTGGCTTTTGCTTGGAATAGAGTTAATTTTTTTCCCAGTAGCTGTGTTTTGATTTAGGATGAGAATAATGTTGATAACACATGGATGTTTTACTTGTTGCTAATCAACGTTTACATTGCATCAAGGATTTGTTGGCCTCTCACAGAACTCTGCCAGGGAGTAGGATGGGGGACACAAAAAGCTGGGAAGAGACACATCCAGGATAGCTGACCCAAATTAGCCAAAGTGATATTCCATACAACATAATGGCATGCTCAGTGTACAGACAGGTGCAGCTGGATGTCACAACATTCTGTCTGCCTGCTGCAGCCAAGCACAACCAGTTCCAACTCCTTCACCTCTAAGCTGTCTTCATCTTCTACCTGTCCTCCCTCCCCAGTCATCTCTCCTTTCTTCATTGGATTAGTTAAGGAAGACAAGAGCAAATAAGCACCAGAACAGATGCAGGAAACAGCACATGCAAGATTTCCTTTACAGCAGCAGTGAGTATGAGATCAGCCGACTGAGGTGCGGCAGGTACCTGAAGTTTGCATAGAATCTTCATGCAGTCTGCAATTAAACATCATTAACTATAAATCCCCATTGGCTCATAAAGTTGCCGAGCCACAAAACAGTGGAGGCTGGGACACCTCAGGAATCTCACCAGACACTTGCCTTTTTTCCTTCAGCTTCTTTTCCTAAACATCAATCTTTAAAATAATGGTTCTTGCATTTCTAATTTTGCTGCCACATCATGTCCTGAAACTTTGAACACTGGAAACTGGAGTAAGGCAACACAAAGTCAAACCAACCTATACTGTCAATCCCAACACTTTAGGCTACCACCTCTGTATTGCCCCAAGCCAATTACCAATACAGACAATGCAATGAGGAAACCGATTGTGTGGCAGTTTTATTTTTTTACCTGGCTTCAAATGAACCTCAGCTGGTTGCCCAAGCAGGGACAAGCACTGCTTTGTTGAGTAAAGACATCTAAGCAAATGAGAGCACATGGGAACTATTTCTTCCTGGAATATTTTCTAGGAAGTAAAACCACTGAAATAGACCTTTAAACCAAAATAGGAAAAAAGAAAAAAACCAACAAACCCCAAACCTACACATATCAGTTCCTAAAAGAATTCTAAGATTAGCATAAATACAAACTGAGTAACAACTGTAAGCATCCAAAGTAAGGAAAGAATATTTTCAGTTAGTGCAACACAGTAATTCTTCAAGAGTTATGCTTTTACATTGTGATTCTCTTATGTGTAGGGAACACTAAAACAGACTACTTATTAACTTGTAAAACTATAAAAAAAATTACAGCTAGTGAGAATCAATCTAACCACACAGCACCAATAAAACCCTCAGGTATTCCTGATGTTGTAGGCCTCTACTACAATGTACAGAAACAATTCTTTCATTTTCTACATTGGAGCTTTCTGGAGAAGCATCTGACCCTCTAAAACACAGCTTTACTTAGAGAACTGAGGCCATGAAGCTTACAAAATTAGACTATACCAAAGCACCACTGTATAATGAGCACACAGATGGAAGATTGTTTTTTGCATGTATATCTGCTTGCTAGGAATACGTTTCCCTGTATCACCTGCTGTCCCATGTCATCCTCCAGCAATGTACTCAAGTCCTAGACATTACAGTAGAACTCAAGTCCTAGACATTACAGTAGAACTGTTCTTCAGTAATTATGACCCAATAACCTTTTTGGTAACATGCAGGGCCTGGAGTGCTTAGGTTAATTTTTCTCCACCTTTTTAAGGTCCCTTTTAACATTGGGGTTTTTTTAACAGACTGCCTTTATTGTAATTTGAAAGTGACTGTAGTGGTGTCTAAATGCCCAGAAAATGAAAGGAGTGGAAAGGAAAGGCCACCAAAAAAATCATATGTTTACACTATCCAAGGTCAGGAGCTTTCACAGTGGTCAGTATCAAAGCTAGAAGGATGCTGCAGAAGTCTGCTAAAATGAGGTATTAGCCTTCTTTCTTGGGAGGGAGGAAGTCTTATCTAAATTCATTGTAGACAGAGAATACAGTCACCACCAAAGAATTAAATCAAGCTGATTTAGACAGGCAGCTTGTATCATCCCCATGATCTGACAGGTGAAACAAAAAGGCAACCTTGAAAACAAATGCACACTTACTCTTAGCCTAATGTAACAGTATATTCAGCTGTGGATAACTCATTCCTCCTCCACCCTTTACTAGCTATAACCTGGTTACTACCATCAGATGAGATGGATGCTATTTCATTCTGAGAGGCAAGCTACATCATTCAATCTCCAGCTGTGGATTTCTTCGTGATGTTTCTCAGTCTATGTATGCCCAGAGTGTCTCTATTGCCTGTCAGGGCAGGACTGGCCCATGCTAGGGACAGGACTGCCACACCCTGCAGGGCAAGGCAGCTCTCTTGGGGACCACCGGGGTTGCCTCCATTATGAGTGTTGTAAAGGTTCCATGGTGTCAACGCTTTATGATGGCCACTTGCAGTGGGCCCAGCTCGTGTGGTCCCCAGGTCATGCCACGAGCCACAGTGGCAGTGACCCGAGGACCAGAGCAAGTTATGGGACCAGCATGCCTTGTCCTGGTTCCAGGGCCCCACCGCTACCACAGCTCGTCCCGGTCCCCAGCTCATACCACCAGCCCAGCTTGTCCTGGCTCCCAGGCCCCATCGACACCATAGGAGCTGGCCTGGTCACAGCCCAAGAGCTCCTGGGTGGTGTGCAGGGGAACCAGCCTGCCTGCAGCCCGAGCGCTCCCAGGTGGTGTGTAAGGGAGCCGGCCCAGGCTGCTGCTGGGTCCTGCTCCTGGCGCTGCCGGCACCTGGGGACTCTTCCCAGTGGCGGTGTGGGCTGGCCTTAGGACCCAGTGCTGTTCCTGGCACCGCCGTCATCTGGCCACCCCAGGGTCAGAAGAGATTCCCTTCGCTTCCCTGACCTGTCCAAGGGTGCGGGGTACCGCCAGGAAAGCTCCCTAGTGCTCTGGGGCTGGGGGGTGGGGGAGCGATAGGTGGAGCTTATTTGCATTCATGACCAGCCTATCTTGGCAGGTCAGGGGTTTCATGACATTTTGGAAGACCTGAACCCCCGCGAAATTCGAGGTATTTTACTGTAACTGTAATGACCTCTACAGGTTAAAAAAAATCTCCTTCATCAGCTTTCCCTGCAATGTTTTTAAAACTTCTGTGGATTCTCAAGCAATCCTGCCTCAGTACCCTGAATGCTTGAACTGTATTCGCTTTAGGTTTGCCTGTAATTCTGGACAGTGGTGGGGTGAAATTTGAATGCAGATCTGTTAACATTCAAAAACATAAATAACTTATATTGGGGTTTTTTCCCATATCCAAGAAGAAATTTATTTAAAATGCTAAAAAAACTCACCCCCAAGACCCCAAATCTCTCACAAAAGTTCCATCCACAGAGAAAGTCAATTTCGAAGTTGTGATTCAGGATTACGATTGCATTCTCATTCCCATACTTGTGGTAACTCTCCGGGTCAGTGTAGAGGGTGCAATCGGTGCCTGACCACCATTCCAGCAACATCACCATCTCTGAAATAAAGAACAAGAAATATATCAATGTACATAGTATATACAAAGCCACAAATTAGTATCATGTTGAAAACATCAGTCACCTTGACAGAACGCGGCAGGGAAAGGACTGTAATGAGGAACATGTAGAAAAGGCTGTTTAAAACTGTCATAGGTTGGCTATCTTTAGAAGCTGAAGAGTGGTTTCTCAGCAGTAACCTCATTGTATCATATAACTTTCACGTTCCTATTGCTTATCCCATTATCAAGCACAGGCGTGCATTGTAGGCTTTGTATTTGTTTTGCTTGGAACTGTAAGTCTAACCAAAAGACTTGTGAATCAAACCTATATTTAAAGAAGTCTTTCTGGTCTGAGACAGAAAAAGTAGAGGGGAGTTCGTAAAGCTAAGAAGCTTAGAGAACTTTAACTTCATGGAGATGAAAAAAAATCAAAACTAAAAGCAGTAGCTCTTCTCAAGCAATCCATGTCTGGAACTGGGGAGTACCATGGGACAAAATGAGAGCTGTCTGTCAAGATTGAAAAGAAGAGGAGCTAAGGGACATGTTTGCTTCCTGTCAAGGCTATCACAAGAGTTCTGAACTAAAACACAGGTCTAACACGAGGGGTTATTCTTTATTAAGTGAAACATAGCTGCTTCTCAGAGCAGAGCTGGGCCACATGAATGCCTCTTCTGGAAGAATGAGACATCCAAGATGCTCTCCTGGCTCAAGACAAGCCTGAAAGCACCACAAATCCTCATTCACCTCAGGGAAGGTCAAAACCAGGCCATTCTTGGAAACACTTCTGAATTTCTTTCAATTTAGGTCCCTTACTGGTCTCAGCTAGTGACTGAAAACAGGTATCAGACAGGAACAAGTCATCCACATTTTCGCACACCATGAGCAAAATTAACAGTCTGAAGCTCTTGGACAACATTGTGCTGTACAGTGGAGAACAGGCATTAATGACAGGAATGAATTTTATTGAAGAGTGTTACAGCCAGGCTAATAGAAAATCTCTATTCAAATAGCATCACCTTAATACGATAAAAGCATGTTTATGGTACAGATTCATGACCAACTTGTCAGTCCACCTGCTTATTTCTAATGAGGGTAGGTAACTACTATCACAGCAGGTGTACAGATTATTCAATGCATGCTATTATTCATAAAAACAATAGTCACAGATGCAGAGGGAGACCTTAACTGCCATATGCTAACTGAGGAATGGCAGATTTCATTGGTTGGAAACTGATTTCCAAATGAAAGCCAAAGATGTTCACATGTCAGTGAGACAGCTATGAAGATACAGAAGCATGTATCGTCCAGATTTCCCCTGCTAAGTGCTGCCTTATGAAACACACTCAAAATCTAACATCTTTCCAAGGGCATAGCTTTCTATTACATTTATGTTGGAAATAAAAGCCCTCCACTACCCAAAACATAGCAAAATTAAGTAATAACTCGGGAAAAACCAAACCCCACAGTCATTTGCAAGCCTTTAGAGAACCTACAGTCATATCCTAGGGCAAAACACAATCACAGAAAATAAAGGAAAACAGTGACAGGATTGGTTTGTCTTTTACTTAACTAGGAACCTAGCTAAGAGAAATGATTGCCAGATGGGATTTCCCCCTTTTGAACCTCTACCACCATTAAATCTATTCCCTAAAATAAACAGGTAGAGATGACGATGGTGAAGCTCTCTTGACAAAAATGCCAACTTTATCTGAGAAAGGCTATCCCACTTCAAGTGTGGATTTTTTATTTAATTTGTTTTTTCACAAGGAATTTGAACAAAACTAATACTAAAACAAAACTAATAGGTACAGTTTTGTACCTATTTTATTGTGGTACCGCAGGTCTGGTCCCCCCACTCTGCAAAACCCTCCGTCTATGTATATAGGCAGCTCATTAATATGCAAATTTGTCCCATCTCCTCGCACTACGCCCCTCAGCCCCAGCGCGCTCTGGCGCTGTTTCAGCACCACCCCACTGTGTGTCGGCGCTTCCCGGCACCTGGAGCCACCCTGTGTTGCGAAAAAACCCTTTTCCGCTCAGTAGAGGAAGCTGGTGCTGGGATGCTGCTGCCCATGCCACTGTCCCGGCATCTCTAGGTAGGGTAGTCCTGGTCTTGCCACACTTCAGGTAGACGTGGTGACAGGTCTCGGACACCACATCTACCCCGAGAAAGTCTTGGACACCACGCCTATCCCGAGAGTGTGTAAATCTTACATAACTATGTAAATCATCCTGGGGAAGCGGGGGATGCAGGGGGACTCACAGGCCTCTGGGACCCCATGAGTGCATGTTTAAACACAGCTCTCACTGCCCTCAGCCTCCCCAGGCCCCCCCGCTGGTTGGGCCCCCCTGCTTGGGCAGAGGACAGTGAGCACCTGGCTGCATCGGGCCAGGTCCTTGTGACAGTCCATCACCAGCGCTGGTGCAGTGAGTGGCCAAGCAGGTGGTCTGAGGCTCCCACCTAAAATGTATAGTATGAGCCTGATGCCTGGCTCAACAGCCAGCAGGGAACTCAAGCCTAACTTTCCATCACGAAGCCAGCACTGTGCTTGTGAACGGTTGCCTCACCTCGTTTCGCCTGCGAGTGGGGAAGCATGGGGATGAGATGCGACAGTACCTGGGCAGCCCCTGGTGCCTACCCCACTGCCTGTTTCCATGAAAACAATGCAATGCTGGGGCCACCCCCGGGACACCAGCCCAGGCGTCCCGCTGCCGAGACTCCCAAAGGGAGTGTGGGGGCGAATAGACACAGCCACTGACCACAGCCGTGCCAGGCTCTCGCAGGCGGAACAAGGCGATGCGACTGTTTGCTAGCACAGTGCTGGCTTCCTGCTGGCAAGTGCACCTTGAGTTCCCTACTGGCTGTTGAGCACAGCCCGGGACAGGGAAAGAGCAACTTGTCCCTACATATCACTGATATCAGAGCAGAATTCTCTCAGTACCCCAAGAAGCCTCAACAACAAGAGCTTTGCCAGTGCTGCTGTGTGTGGGCCAGCAGAGTGCAACCTCTTCACTCTGAGCACAGCAGGGCGGGTGGACTGCGGTCTCTTCACTCGGAGCGAAAAAAGCATAAGCATAAGCAAAAATATTTCTAGATGCAGTTTGATTCTTCAGGCTTCACATAAGCGGGATGTTGGTTTGAATAAACTCTGCAGAAATAGGTCCCTATTCCTTCACCTCACATGCCATCTGTCACTGACGTGCTCAGGCAGTTTCTGCAGAAACACAAAGCAGCCACTGAATGCCTCTGTATATAATAAGTACCACCTGCCAGCCTCCAAATTCTTATTATGTTTCTTCCCCTTGTCTTCCTGACTCTTTCTTTCTCCTTCTTCCTAACCTCCTTTCTCTTTAAGGATCTTCAGTAATGATTAGTAGTATCAGTTTGTGCTGCCAGCTTACCACAACCTTCCACAAAAATCTATTACCCAGCAACTTGCTGTGGTGGCACCACCACAGAGGGTCACGCTCTCCTTCCCTCCTTCACAGTACAAATGATCAGAGGAAGTTTCCTCCTCTTGGTATACCAGTCATACTGTATAAGTAGAAATCAATTGTATGGGGGAGGGAAATATTCTCTTGCTCTCGACCAGCACTGCTCTAAGATTTCTAAGACTTCTCTCCACTCTCTTTGATGAGTTTTTTGGAGTTTCAGCATCACAGCTGAGATGGTAAATTCATATTCAATCACATCCTGAGGGTTCCTACTTTTCAAAAGAATTCCTGCAGTGACACTTTCAAAAGGAGCTTGAAATCTCCACTCCCTGCTTTGAAGGCGGAGTCCTTGCAGCACATTACAAGTAGCTTCAGAAGAAAAGGACAGCAGGAAGAAACCATGACTTCAAATGGCTAATATGGATACTCTGTCTGCTTAGAAATTTTGAGGTTTTCTACCCTTCTGAAATGAAAATGTCTCTTATCCTGCTACACAAAACAGACTGCACCTCCTGTGAGAGTAGATTGTTTCCTAGCCCTCCTCTGCACAAATCTGAACTTCTTCAATGCCTGCACCTCTAGAACAAATAACTAGAAAGAAAACATCTCCAAGGTAGAAGTAAACTATAAGGAGTTATAGGAAAAAACCCAACAACAAACCAAAAATATTTAAGGGAAGAAGATAAAAACATAGAGTTTGAGACCTGTTATCTTCTAAAGTTTCCAAGAATGAGTCATTAATACAGTTAACACTTCTGTAGAAGTTGTTAGTAATTCCTTTAGCCAACTATTCTTGATAAGAACCAGGTGTTCTACTGTGGTCCCTTCCAACTTTACCCATTCTGTGACTATGTGATAAGCAATGAAAACTTTTATTGCTTACAAGATTAACTATAAACTGCCCGTTTTAAAATGCAATTAAAAGCATAGTTATGCATTAACTCAGTAAGTACAGTAACTTGAAGATCTCAAGTAAGTGTGTAACCAGTTTTAAAGAGCTACAGAACTGTTTCCCCCCATGACATATTGAATTTTCTTTAATTTCTCCATTTTCTTTAACTTATGACTCAAGGCAACACAAAGGAAAAGAACTTAGAAAATTCTTATAGGAATATATGGTAAAAGCAAGAAAAGTGGGCAAGCTGTGACCACCATTTCAAAGACCAGACAGGTTAAATGGCTGTGTGATTCCACTGCATGGAAGACTGGGGAAAGCATTTTTAAAAATGCAATAATAAGGCTGAAGACAGACTGACATAGTACAGTCTAGACCATTCTGTGTAATGACTTACAATAACTTCCTACCTTTCCAGATTTTCAGACTACAGGTGCATTTCCTAAACATTTTTCACAGAATGAATTGAATCTACAGGTAACTAAGAAAAGCAAGTCTGTACCTTCCCTGGACTACTCAAAAGCCTTCTGGGTACTA
Organism: Pitta sordida; assembly: GCA_013390025.1. NCBI lineage: Eukaryota > Metazoa > Chordata > Aves > Passeriformes > Pittidae > Pitta > Pitta sordida. Next base: position 111,096 of record WEKX01013697.1, on the reverse strand, counting down.
TGAATAGGCCTAAACCCCTGGATGATACCTAATACACCTACTAACTGCAAAGCTGCCTAAGAGGTTTTCAAAATACTTTCAAGTATTGACAACTCCACAGACTCTTTATGCAGGTTATTCCAGTGCTTCACAACGCCATCTAACCTCACTAGTCCTTTATTTCCATTTCTTTCTTCTCTACAGCAGCTGCAAGTAATTATGAGAAAAACTTGAATGCAGGAACTCTGCTCTAAACTTGTACCAATTAGGTATATGAAACGGGAAGTCGGAGCTGGAACATTACTAAACATATACAGGAAAATTTTTTTAAATAAACTGATTATTATAAAAAAGCACATACGTATTTCCTGTGAGGAGGAACAAGTAGTTCTTTGGGAAAAAACCCTGCAGCTGGAAAGTCAAGCAATGCCTTTCCCTCTTTCCCAAGATGAAGAGGTCATTCAGGGAGCCCAGCCAGACAAGGCATCAGCTCTTCAGTGCCAAGCAGATTCCCTTCCGTTCTTTACTCTACATCAGCAAAGCATGCAGGTATGCATGTGAGCACCAATGGGGTGTAATGGAGCAATTTGATTCACTCCAAGACAGAGGTCCTGGTCATCAACCTGTAGGGAAACGGTTAAGATGACTGGTTTAAGCACAAGAGAAAACCAGAATTCCACCCCCTCTTTCTTTGTTGGCACCACCACCTACTCACTACCCCCACATTTACTGTAGCTGGTGGCATAATCACTTGTATCTTTGGACTTCATTTCCCCTCCCTCAAAGCTGTCTTGCAGCAAGAAGTAGGTGGCTGATGGCAGAGAGGGGGTATGGGGGAATCATGCACACAAATTTCAGAAGGAAAACAAGCAAAAAAACCCCCTCTTTATTGGCTGCAGGTCCAGTTTTAAAGATTTCTGCCCAAGTCTCCATGGAAGATCCTGTAAGCAACTACCTTGAATAACACTTCAATTAATTATATGGCTTTGCTTTTAGGGATAGAAGTCACTAACAGAGCAGGAAGGGAGAAACAATCATCACATTGATCACAGTAAGTTACTGGGTGTGCTTGCAGGGGAAAAGATAAGCATAGTACAGCCCTTTCATATAGTCAGGTTCCAAGTCCAATTCATTTCAGCATTTGTTTGCAGGAAATTATTTTAATGTACTTCTCTTCAACAATCACATATTCCAACTCAGGCAGTGTGCTGCTTTAGACACAAATGACTGAGGACAGGATAGCATGTGCTGATCAAAGGAGTTAGCACCAACAAACAGTGAAAGAAAACACACCACTTGGCAAGTTCCTACTACACCAACAGTTGGTTTGGATGGGTGTGAAATTAGGCAGTCACATCTCCTCTGGATGTGGTTTCTTGTCCAAAATACACGACAACAAGGCTTTTTCTACTGTGTGCAGGAGCACCACAGAAGAACTGCTTAGCAAACAAAAAATGGTTACGGCTTACTCACTGCGTCACTGTGCAAAGCGAGTATCAGTTTGGTTCAATGGTTTCTTTTAAGCAAGTTTCTTTAAGTTTCTTTACACACTTCCCTACCAAAACTTTTTTTTTCTTCATGCAACCTTGGCAACCACAGGCTAGGTTTTATTAATTTTAAGCCTGTATATGTTTGAGAAATATTGTCCCTACCTAGTCATTTGAGTAAACCATTCACTGTTACAAATGGTACATTATGATCCTTATCACAGAATGTTTAATATGAAGACCTCAACACTCACTTCTTCATGGGAATTAGGTACCAGGAGAAGGGGGATGACAGCCTGAAACAAAGTGCAAAAGCTACCAACTCTAGCTAGCAAGTGATCCCCAAGAAGATTTTTGGAAGAAGTTACTGATAGTCTCACAGTAGAAAATTAATTGAGAAAAAGAAACAACATATATTTGTCCTGAGCACACAGGCATCTTTCCCATGTTAGTGGATCCATATGAAAAGCATATTCTATAATATACTGAAACCAGTCAGAAGATAGCTGGAAAGGATGATTATGAAGCTATTGTTTGTTACCTCCATGATACCCGCGTACTTCTAACATACATTAGTGTTCCATAGGTAATTCTGTTGTTCTCCATCCTGTATTCCTACTCTTCCTGAATACAAACATACTGACTCTCCTTCCTCTGACAGGCTAAATGGATAAACATATAAATTAACCTTCAATTAACCGTTCTCAACCTGAATTTAATCCTAATATTGCAATTTGTCTTTTAACCTTAAAGAGGGATTTCTGCAGGCTAATCCTTTACATTTTTCTGGGTATGTCAACTGGCCTAATAAAAACAATACTTTTGACTGCAAATCATTTATAGTATCCATTCTCCTTAATCCGGTCCCAACTGTGTTCAGTCAATCAGGTATCATCCCAAACAGTAAAGACCTGATGTGCTACAGTCTCCTGTTACCCATGAGGACAGACAAAGTCTGCCACAGTACTTCATCATGTCCAAAAAACAACTCTTCACACAAGTAATCCCCACTGCCCCCACCACAAAAGGCAGGTGGGCTCCAGATGTCAGTACTAACCTACTCTTGTAGCTTGCACAAACTTTGTCTCTCTTAAGCAACAACTATTACTCACTATCCCAACTGCTATTTGCACTCAACTGTTTCTAAAGTAAATAATGAAGGAATTACATACTACACATCACCTTCTTGAAGTTTAACAGATTTCTGGCATGCACATCAATAATATGTTCTGCTGAGGTGATCTCTGAGGATGCAGAAGGCACCCTGGACAATTATGCTCCAAGTGGTTCTGTCATGACTGCCACACGAGGTCTGTACTATGAAGCAGATTTTCATGAAGCTTCATGAAAAGTTTTGCTCTGTCCTTACAAGAAGGAAGCGACCAGTTGCTGGTGTCAGGTTTCTGTGAATATTAGTTTATGCTTTTTATTAAATTAAATTCAGTATTTGATGTACACAAACCAGGAATTCTAGTACCTTCATCTGTACAAGCACAGACAGAAGTGATGAGTGCTGGGAGAAGAAACATGAAAAGAGTAGGTGAGAAACAACACCTTATTTTAAGCGTTCTGGAGTGTTCAGTAATGCAGCACTTGATAGCCACTATCAGTTAGTTTAGTTTGGGCTTGCGCAGCAACCACTTTCTAAAGAGACAACTAACTTTCATAATCTCGCACACAGACTCACCCCGGGACAAAGCAAAACACCGCCTGATCCATCAGACATCTCTCTCCTGCTGGAAGACGATTGGAGTGCTCCCTGTAAATATGGCTTATGGATGTGGAAATTAACAGTACAGAAAAAGAACAATTTAAGCGTAATACCACTAGCACAAGAAAATCCATGTCTAAAGAGTGACAGAAAATACAGGTATCTGATATTTTGAAGCTACTTCTAATTACTTTTGCAGATCAAAAATATTTAATGGCTTTATAAATTGAGAAAGATTCATCTTAAAAAGAGTGCATTACACCACTGCCAGAAACAGTATGAATTTATGTCAAAGATACAGGAACTCCTTTCTAGTCCTATTTCCTGTAATTAGAATAAAAAGTGAGATTTTACAAACAGACTGTCTTGCAGACTTTTTTCCTCTCTTCCATCACTGCTTGAGAAACACACTGGAGAGCAAGAAACACTTTGCTAGCACAGGCTCCAGTGAGCCTCCATTGGACAAGGAGGAAGATGTATCTTGCAGCAATAAGCAATACACAGTTCCAGTCTAATTAAGCAGGGTAGCACAAGCCAGAAAGCTTTCCCAAAGGAGTTCTCAGTTGAAAATCATTTTCCAGAGGGCCATGATTGAAAATTTGACTGTCCAAAAAAAGCAAACATGAACCAAGTTGACAAATGTCAATCCTAACATGTATTTACTCAATCACAATTGGTCTCTTGAGCATAATAAGTCCTTAGCATCTCCTTCATTAAGGGGCAATCAACATTGTCCATACCCAGGACTCACACTTTCACTCAGAACAACAGTACACTCACTCATGTGACTACTCTTGCCACATACATTGGTTATATGTACTAATTAGAGCATCTAAACACAAGGGAAGTTAATTGACTCAACAAGTCATGTTTAATCCACATATGCAGTAAGAAAATATATTTTCATATAATTTCTCTCTAGCCTGTAGAGAGAGCCTTAATTTTTCTCTCTTTCTGTAGAGAGAGCCTTTCAATAGCCTTAATTTTTATTTATAGCAAGTTTATCCTCCTTAGTCACAAATCAAAAATGAAGTATTTGAGCTGCAGAAAGAAACCATTTCATAAGCAGAGAGAAAATTCCAGTATTTTTGCTGCTCTAAATTCATGCCATCAACATGTTTAACCTTCATTTTCAGCTACTGACAAGAAGAGCTGAAAGTTTATCTTAGAGAAAAATGACTCATGACAAAAAAACCCAAGCAGTTGCCAAAGAGAGCAATTTCCAGCACGAATTGGAAGAAAAGTGAATTTAATTAGGAAACCAAAAAGAAGGTAATTTAAATCCTACAAAAATGTGCAGTGTTTTTAAAGTCTTTAGTTAGCAAGAGTAACATTTCTAAGAGGTGTAAACACATAAAAAGAAGGAACTAGTCTCTGCAGAACAAGAAAACTAGGGATAATGGCTTCTAAGGTTTCTGTACTTTCCCAGGAACACGTGCATTTGGCTTTCCATTTCAGATAACTAGTGCACTCTTAAGAATATCTATATGTTACCAGAATAATGTGCTACAAACTATTTTTAGACTTGAGTCAAGGCAGGTAACTTCTACTTACTCATCTTATGCACAAGATATCCTATCTGAATTTTAATAATGGAGACAAAAAGCTGACCGAGTACCTGTATTATATTATCGGAGTTAATGGTGAATGAACGTCTATCACTGAGAACATCACTCAGAACAAAACCATTACTCATTTTTCACCTGCATTCTATGAATTCCCTGTCTCTGCCTGTAATTTTACAGCATTTCATCACATGAGGTCTTGAGAGACAAGAACTATGTCCCAGTGCTTATTTTAGCTTCTTAATCCCTATCAGTGACTTTCACAAAATGTTCTTTAGAGAGACAATAAGGTCAGAAACTACAAATCAAACAAATGGCTTTCATGAATTAAAAATAAAGTACTACAGATCAGGTATACCTATCAAGTATCAAGCTGTGATTTTTTTCTACCAGGTTCAGTCTGTAACCCTTCAAGATAATGTTATCCAAATAAATAAATACACAAAAATCCCCACATTTTCTTATTCAAGAATGCAACACACATTAGAAAATGCACATTCAGTTAAGAAAGACATACACCCAAAGTGTACAGCAATATTACACCACGCATAAGGACACCAGTGCTTCTTGATTCACATTTAGTTTGATTGTGCCTGCATTCCTGTTTCCTCAAAGCTTTTAGAAAACAAATCCACTGGCAAAACACTGCAAAATGCTCAGACAGCCGGCAGCTCAGGTGCTCCAGCATGTGAGGATGCATAGGTACCACTCACATGCTTAACCTCTCACTGTTCAAACTGAATGGGTATCCACAAAAATGTTTCACTAGCCTCCTCTGTAATCCCAGTGGCTTCAGTGCAAAGAAGTAACTAGCTTCTTGCCTTTTTATGCCTGCTGCAAAAGTGTTGTATTCTTAAAACTACTTGTGTTGAATACTTTTCCTATGAAAGAGGTTTAAGTTACATGGTACACAGAAACCTTGCATCAACAGGCTCTAAATTTACGCTCATCTATTCAGTTTGCAAAAAAACAACCTCTGGCAGTTACAAAAGGCAGGCTGTGCTTCTCTGGTAACCCAAGACATTTTTCTACTCAACGCTTTGCAAACCATCAAGAGTAGCAGCCAGACACACCATTTCAAGTAGACACAGGTGAAACAGTTACGTAGTGCTCCTTTTAAAAGGCACAATCTAACATGTCATAGCAGTAACAAAAGACCCATCATGCAAACAAGGCATGCGTGTGTCAGGAGTAGAGAGGTATCACAAGATAAGAGCATACACACTACTGATATTTCTGTCAACTTTATGACTAGCACAACAGAATCACAGAAAAAAAAAATAAACCCAGGAATTTTTTTCAAGATTTAAGCAAGGAATACAATATTACATAATATATACCAGGTACCAGAATTTTATTCCATGAGAAACTGGTGAAAACTGCAGAGAAATTGCAGAACAAAAAAGGCAGCCTATCACAAGAGCCAGTCATTTCCTTGAACTGAGCTAGAAAATTCCTTTCTGAAGTATCTTTACCACTTCTGTTCCCTCAACTGTCTCAAAACAAGATCCATGTGACTCACTGACTTCGAAGAAGCATTTATCAGCTTGCAAAACAACGGAGGCAAAATTATCCTCTTGCTACGCTTTAGGCCATATACACTACTGATTTACAATGGATTGAAACACAGTCATACCTCTGTACTCGCAGGTTTTGGGTCTCCATGGGTCCACGTGAAACATTAAATCCATGAATATGGCAAATCAGTGCCATAAATATTGCAACTTTGGAACACTGAAACACCCCGAGGCCCCTTTGGAAGGCGAGGGCCTCGGAGTCAGAGCTTTTTTCCTTGAACTTCTAGGGGACAGGAAGTCGCCCACCACATTCCAGGTGCTGCAGCGGCCAGAGCGCTTTGCCTGGGGCTATGCATCCATATATACGCTGGCAAGTCCAGGCTGGCTGCCATGGCCAGAACAGGACTGCATGGTGCCATGTGTTACAGTTTAAGACTTCCCCAGGCCTGGAGTGGGTGAGCGGCCAGCCCAAGCTGCCTGCTGCAGCAGTACGGGACCGCGCTGTCCCACGGAACTATAGACTGCTCCGTGAATCACTGAATAAAAATTGTGGAGAAATTTTACGCGCATCACTGAAGACGCGAATATGAAGGCGCAAATTACCAAGGTATGACTGTACTCTTGTTTTAACTCATGCAGGCTCACATTTTCTCTGTACATAAGGAAGACCTACAGCTTTTATAAAAACACTTTTTTTGATGGTCATCAGGACTTCTCACAGGATTTCAGTCACTCAAAACGAAGATAAGTACAGTAATAGTATCACTTCTGGTTGCTATATCAGAGCCATCAAGGGCAAGACTGAACAGTTGCTAAGTTGCCTGCTGGCACTGTGACAAAGGTCTTTGAGGTTCTGTGCAGGTCATTTGGAACTTCTCTGAAGACTTGCCTAAAAAGCTGGAAAGCAGAAAGCATGACAGTAGAACCAAGAAAAAGGCACAGGAAGAACATTGAGGCACTCAAGTCCCATCTCATTAGGGGCTTGTTTTCTGAAAATGGTGTAATTTTTACCAGTTCAAAACTTTCCAAGTGGAATTGCCATGTAACCCAATAGCAGTGGAACAAAATGTCAGCTAGTTCAGCTGAAGGACAGAAATCAGTCATGACCCTAGGTTGCTGTGAGCATCATTCCTTACAATTCTTTTTTGACTGCCAAGGGTGTGACTGAGAAGCTTGTGAGACAACACTTCAGCCAGATAGCATGAAAAGGCTCTTCCAACAGTTTGGCTCTCTGGGACAAAGCTTGCATGGAGGCTTCCACAAGAAAGAACTCAACACACAGTCCATTAAATCTAGATGTCACAGCATATCACATCACTCCTTGACATGGTAAAGCAGTGGGGCAAGCAAACAGATCTCAAAGTTCAGCAAGGAATTTTGAATTATGAACTTTGTGCAAGAGATACATCCTCTTGAAGAGAAATACAGTAATCCTTCAGATTTTGCGGGGGGTAGGGTCTTGTCAAGACCCACGAAGCCCATAATCTGTGAAGATAAGCAGCTCATGAATACACAAACATGTCACCCCCATCACCCTGCCCCATTGGAGTGCTGGGGGGCATTCCTGGCACCACCTCATGCCCTCTGGCAGGACAGGGGAGTGAAGGGAACCTCTTCTGACCCCTCCCCACCCAGAGTCCCCAGGAAATACCTGAGGTGGCCGCGCTGCCACTGCAGCGACTCCATGGCTTGTGGTGACAGCAGCATGGTGCCGAGCTGCTCCAGGGCTTGCAGGACTCTGCCCCAGCACTGATGTTTCACATTAGACATCAGCCAGATTTGGAGATCTGAATGAAGGTGTCCACCCTAAGATGGTGGCCGATGAGCAAAATGTGTTTAAACTCAAGAGTTTGGGGTGAGGCAGTGCCCGGGACCCAGCACTGGCACCGCACAGCGGCCAGTCCCAGTGAGTCAGGCTCCCAGTGGAGCGCGGGACCCTTGCTGAGTGTGGTCAAAGCTGGGTTAAGATTAGGGTGCTTTGAGTGCGCAGCGTTCCAGGTGGGAACACGCCTTTAAGCCTATGCAGCAGGCTGCCTCTGCATCCCCCCAGCGAAGTTGACAGAGTGTGTACAAAGCATACACTCCTAAGGGACAGAGAGTCTGGCCCATCCCTGAGCGATGTGCCCCGCCCAATGGGGCAGGGCAGTCCTACCCCCCAGCCACAGGACGGTGCTGCCCTGCAGGGTGGCAGGGACACTCTGGGTATATCACAGAATATGTACAATAGGAAAACACTGCAAATAATTGAGGCGTCTTCATGGAAAAAAACTCCGCAATGATCTGAAGCCATGATAGGCGATCCCCGAAATAATGAGGGATTACTGTAGTAGGCTGCCTTCTACTGAGGGTCCAGCCCCAACCTGAGGAAGAAGTCTCTCTCTGCTCCTAGCTAAGAAAAAATATCTAAACAGCAAAGAAAAATAAATCTAAAACAAGATTCTAAAGTCTTTTCTAAAATACACTTCATTTTTTCCAAATCAGAGCTGGCCATTTATTAAAAAAAGCCCACATGACAAGGAACGTGGACAGGAACAGGGTTTCATTTACCATTCCTAGGAGCGGGGGGGACAGAGGGAGCCTTAGGCTGGCCACAGAGTCCACTGCTCACCTTTTAGATGTAGAAAGCAAAGACAGAGTATTCAGCATACAGAAACAGTCTCCAGAAAAGCATGCGAGGCAGTGTATTTTACAGAGCACTGGGCACACAGAGGCTGCTGAAAGTGGAGCTCACTGATAACTGCTCAAAGGCACCCACTACACAGAGGTAGCTTGTGATTGGTACGGAATTATATGCTAAAAGGAACACTTCATAAGTGTGTCCTTTGGAATATGAAAGCACAAAGAAAGCCTCCACTTTAGAGTGGTTAGTAACCACCTCCTCCCAACACTAATTTGCCAACATAATTTCAAGATAAAAATCACAGATTAAGAGAGAGGCTTATGTATTATGCAGTTAAAAAACAAACTGAACTGAAGATTGATGGTACACAGATTTTTCCCCCCCTTCACTTTTTTTTATTTCCCTCAAACATACACTGACATTTACTTAAGTTGGCCAGATCCTCAAGTGGAATAAAAAAAATCTTTGCTTCCAGTGTAGTCACTGTTAGACCATGCTGAGTTACACAAAAGAAGGATTAAACTCATCGCATCCATTGCAAAGCTAAAGCTTTATCTGTGCTTTGATCTTCTTCGTAATTTAGCCCCAGGCTTGCTTTGTCATATAATTAAAACTTGCACGTACATGTACACAAAATGGCTAGTGTTGTAAGTGAAAAATACGTTGCTTTATTAAGACATTATGACCGTCATCTTGAAGTACACAATTTTAGTTCTGGTGCTTGCTGTGCCTCAGCTCCATGAACACGATCCATTTCATTCTTACAGAATTAAGACAACATAATTATATTGATAAAAGGTAATTCACCCTTTTTGATGGAGTGTCATAAATGTTTTCTCAGGTGAAACATACCAGACAAAATAAACTACAGGCAGTTTAATATGGCCAAGGTAGGATGTAACACAGGCAAGCTGCAATTGCTTTGGGAACCAAGATCAGAACCTGATTTAATGCAAGATTTAAATGCACAAGCCTTCAAGGTACATTAAAAGCCAGAATGGGCTTTCCTCATAGGGGCTATGATAGGAACAGAAAACCTGTGGTTAAAACATACATTAAGGCATGTCTCTACTATTTCAGACAGCAGCTAATCTGGGCACGAGCCTTGCACAGGACCCTTCCAGTCCCTGCATGCGCACTGGCACACGATCTCACTTGCCAGCTCCTATTCACATATTGCCTTCCCTCTCCAAATGCACAAAGACCATTCCAGTTTAATCAGAGATTTTCCCTTTTTAACATAATGCCCAGAAAATGTAAAACACAATTTTGCCTCACGTTAAGAAGAAATTTTAAGTCTGTGTATGTATTCTTGGAAAAAAGTGTCCTGAGCTAGAGCAGCGGAGGAATTCAGAACCAAGTTCTGTTCATTTCTTAATCCACTGTTCCTTTTAAACTACAGAGCACCCCTGGAAGTTGCAGGGGGACAGGTCTGGGCAGGTCCCACCAGTTATGCAATCTGCAAAGATACCAAACCATGAATACTCAATTACCCCCTGCCCGTAGCCACGCACCCTCCACTAATAAGGTCTGGAGGTAAGTCCTGGGAGTGTGGCTTGCACGGTAGCACCTCATTAAAGCAGAGGAACCCGGGGTCTGGGACGTCATGCGCACTGGTGCGGTCACACAACTTGCCGAAAATCCAACCGCAACTAATTGAGTACACAAATATGTGAAATGCGAATATGTGGGGGTTCTCTGTATTTCCATGCTCCAAGTTAAAAGCAACTCTCCCTTCAGAAAAAATAAAACAGCTGTACACTTCAAACCTTTAATTTCACAGCTTTTTTCTCTCTTTTGTCCTGACACAATCTGTCTACAAAACAGCTTCTTCTCTCCAAGTTACACAGTGTGTGGAACAAAGCCAGCCTCACGAGTACAATGGGTTTAAAACAAATACAGATCTGCAGTAGTCAGTGTTTTGAAATGCTCTTTTCAAACCCTTTGGGGAAATTAATTATTTAATAGCCATATGTCAGAGAGATTTGTCTCATATTTCAAGGCTCCTTTTATCCTTCTTCCCCAAGGAATTCGGCAATACTTCCATGTTTCAACAAACCAGCAGTTCCTCATAAGGAACCAGTTAGTGCAAATAACAAACAGGGACCTCCTCCTGCTCCTCTGCCTACCTAGACTGCCCAAAGGTCAGTTTTCTGTTCAAGGTCGAATGATGTAGTAAACGAAGAAGCAGGAATGTCCTTCCAAATGTAATACCAGAAATCAGTAAAAGTGCCCTTCCAGACAGACAAGTTGGTTCCACAGGTTTCTTCTACTAACATTTATTTTTCACATCTCAAGAAAAGACATCCTGCAAAAGTACCCACCTGCACCAGGCACTGCTCATACATGAGAGCAGACAACTTTTTTCAGTCTTCTCTGTGTAAAATGCAACTATGGACTTCTACAGCAAGAAATCAATTACATGACCTTCTGGAAATAAAGGAGAGACGCTACAATACTGACTCTTACTCTTTATATGAAGATTAAAGCCAGCATTATCATTCCCATGCCATCTGGGACAAACTACTTAATAGTATTTTCAACCTTCTCATATTATTCACAGGAGCCATCTTTGAAAACCAGTCTTGAAGATTACTATGGTACTCCAATATCCTAAACAACACAGGAATAACCTAGCATACCCCTGCTCCTACAAGAGGTCCAATTCCATCCCATTCCTTCCAACACCGAAAAAACTTTCAAATTACTTATTTACATGGCACATACATCGAGTAACAGCACAGAACAGGTTTTTCCATTTAAGTCACTAAGTCCAACAGTGTGACCCACACAGCTTAGGCTGGTTTTGGGACATTGTTTGCCCTTCTGCTCACCTGCACTTACATAATCATCTATTTATCAACCATCATTTGCTTTCTATATGAGGAAATCTATGATTTCTTATCAGAATAAAGTCAGTAACGCAAAGACTCATGGATCTTCCATTCCAGCCTTTTTAATTCCCACCTGACCACTGCATGTACCTACAAAAAGCTACAAGCTATCACCTAACTACTATGGAAATTTCAATTACGTTTCAGGAAACCTTGAATTTTAGGCATGAATTGATAAAGAGCCTACGAAAACACAATGGTTATTATCTCTATAGTGAGCTTTAATGCAAGTAGAAGTTTTCTGAGCTCTTAGCATTTAAAAATATACTGAAAATATAGTGTCATACCAAACAGTAAAAGTATTATGGTCTCAATTTTGAACTGTAGATAAATTAAAAACATTTGGAAACTGAAGAAGTATGTCAGGTATTTTTCCTATGTATCTTCCTCCTTCTTTATGAGCACAAAAGGCAATATATGTTCAAATAATACAGCCTTAATTGATATATTTAGGTGACATGGGCAACTCACTGATTAAAATCCAACTTAGATCAGCTAGCATCCAATTTCTGAAAATATAACCCAGTCCAGACAATGAAAGCACATTTCTGAATATTACAAGGTTAACATCTTCCTTCCTATTTTTTTACCTTTGTGCAAAGAGTAGCAAACCAAAGTCTGTCACACAGACCCTACAGACAGATGGCTCTCGAGTTTGAAGGAAGAAACAGATTCCTTAATTCTNCTCGGAGTGGCCTGCTAGACTGTGAGGGATCTAGGTTGGTGTTATGCTCTGGGATGTGCTCTCGGTCTGTGTACGGGTGTTAGATGGTGAGTTGGACTAGATGATCCTTGTGGGTCCCTTCCAACTCATAATATTCTGTGATTCTGTGATTCTGTGTGATTCTGTGATTCTGTGACATGGGCAACTCACTGATTAAAATCCAACTTAGATCAGCTAGCATCCAATTTCTGAAAATATAACCCAGTCCAGACAATGAAAGCACTTTTCTGAATATTACAAGGTTAACATCTTCCTTCCTATTTTTTTACCTTTGTGCAAAGAGTAGCAAACCAAAGTCTGTCACACAGACCCTACAGACAGATGGCTCTCGAGTTTGAAGGAAGAAACAGATTCCTTAATTCTACCAACATAGAGTGCTCTATGCATTTTCTGCTCAACTGCAGAGGATTAGCACACTGCACAACTTTAAATGAGACATTGTATGAGTAAAGGGAAATATCTGGAAAATATCAGAGAAGGACATGAGATTGCTTTCACAAAAAACCCAACCAACCAAAAACCCCCAAAACAACAAACAAACAAGCCCCAACCAACCAACCAACCAACCAACCAAAAAAACCCAACCAACCAAAAACCAACCAAACAAATCTGCAAACAGAAAGACAGGAAAAGAGCTCCTTGAGCCTTTGTCAAAAGCCTCACAGTTGCAGATTTCCTACACCTTTCCATAAAAAAGCATAAGCTTCTTTAGAAGTGACATCAAGACATTAGTCTGTACAATATTTCCTTACCTAACACAGGCAGTAGATATATTCATTCATTAAAATCTTTCATTAGCAGTACTTACTGATTCCTGGATTTTTCTCAACAGAGCTACACAAGCACCAATGAGCAGTAAGAATTTTATTTACAATCAAAAACTCTCATGTATTAGGAAGCCCACTTGTTTTTAGCCTTCAAAGAAAACACCACACTCAGAGATGCAATGTCCTGGAGATTCAATTTAGAAACACAGCTAAGCAAACTGAAAAATAATCAGACTGAAAACTACTTCCCACTTCTTTAACATCATGAGAGATAGAAAATGTTAGTTATTGACACTCCAATGCAATTTTCTTGAGTACAGAGAAAGCATACGGCTATAACATACTAATAGAAGTGTGCTAGCTGAAGAGCAAAACAATCTATCCACAAACAACTGCACTGTAATCTCTTTGTGGTTCCTTATTTTGTTTCAAATGCTATTTTGGCAAGAACCAAAGTGGGTCTGGAAAAGAGATAACAAAACCAAGCAGATGAAAGAATTGTTTTGCACACGTTTTCATTTGACTTCTTATTCACAGTTAAAGGATTTCTACTTCTGAAGACGGATTTAGAAAAAAACGTGTCTAAGCACAGACTACTCCAAGAGGGATATTAAAAGAAATTCAGTAACATATATTCAGATTCCCCAACAAAAGACCCTGCTGCCTCGCAACAGCCTCAGAAATGAGAAAACAAACAATCTTTACACAAGAAGCCTTAACCTGAAGGTTGCAAACAAGTCACAGGAAATAACCAGCTGGCCACAGAGGAGCACCAAGCATGTGCACTCAGCAGCTCCTTCATCTCAGTGTCACATTGAAAAACCTCAAATATCTCCTGAAAGGACATACTGGTTCTTACTGGTTTCAAAATCCTCCTGCAGAAAATCAGTCAGACACAGATACTTTCACTGGATCAGCAGCTAAAACTCTTGTAACAGGATGAGCCTGAAAACCCACTCCACAAAAATTTGCTGCTATATGGCTCCCATGATTTTAGAAGAGGAACAATCACCTAGGCACTACTTTCAGTGGTGCACATGGCTCCAAAGGGACCAGGGCAGGTAGAAGAAGTAGCCAATCAACAGAAAATGAGACACACTGCACCTCACCTGATGTTACACCAGTAGATCTCTCTGACCAAACACAGGAGAATTCAGGGTTCCCCCAGTAGTTCTTCCTATTTAGGTAGTGTTCTTCCTTGGACATGTTTGGACCACTGCTAGTTTGTACTTGCTTGTAAATGGTGACAGGGACCATTAAGCATCTTTTCATGAAGTTTGCAGAGGATCAAGAGACTATTCTTCAGATTCAGTACCATTTTGGCAATTAAAATCCGGTCTACAGCTAAAATGGGGTTTCTACAAATAAGAAATGTTTCTTAAGAAGAATTTGATCCTCTGACTGTGATAATCACCCTTAATGAATGAACAACTATAGCACCAAGAAGTCTTAATATTCTGTGCTATGATTGGGATCATCAGATAACCCATTCCCGTGTTATGTTGCGTCAGACAGAAGTACTTTCATAAAAACACTCCACATTTATCCCAGTTCAGGAATCTAGGAAGTTTACTGGCCAGATCTAATGCTTAACAAAAGGTGCTAGGAACTTAGTGCTGTGCCATGCCAGGAAATAAACAGAATGCAGTTCACCTTCTACTGCTTCCCTGCCATCACACTTTCCAGTCTGCAGGCTATCACCATCAGCCTTCCTCAGATCAGGAATCTGAGGCAATAAAAAGAAAAGGAAAACAAAGGCAAGTGACCTCTACAAAGGTTCCAGCAGCAACAAAATAGTACCAACGACAGTGAAGATGCTCTTTTTATTAAAGATCAGACTAAGTGCTTACTTCGCTCTTCACTAGGGTTGTACAGAATGCATCGGTATCAAGTGTTCTCACATACATTTTCACAGAAAGTAGTCCCTTTCTCCTGAACTAAGAGCTGAGCATAACAGACCATATCCCTTTTAAGTTGAATTAGGAACTCTGCAAAAGGTCATGCATGAATGTCATTCAAAGAGAAGAGCATTGAAATTAGCACACAGTCTTGGTTGATCCATTCAAGTTCACTGTCAATACTTGAACCACTAAGAAAACTGAGTAACAATACCTGCAAGTGGCATAAAATGAGAGGGACTGAAATGTTATTAGTTCATACAAGCTAATGATGGTAGGGAAAATATGGAGGCACATGCTCGGCACTGCAGAGGACTTATTCATAGCAATTAATGTAATTCTACTCCACAAACACACCCTGGAAAAAAAGGGAGTTCAAGCTGTGATGAACGCAGCACACACACACACACACACAGTCTTACTCTACCAGTAAAATAATGGAGAACCTGGTGCAGTAATAGGCTCCTTCTATCTTTACAAATTAAAGCAGAGAAAGCCAAGGTTTGAACTCAGTGGAGAATTGCACAGAAAACCAGCAGCACTGTCATAAATACATAATAGGTATAAAAGAGTCCTAGAAAGTAGGCTGAAGGAAGGCATTAGTGCATTAGAGTAGATGACACTATAGGGTAAATGATTCCTATGGGAGTTTATTTTTTCTAGATTTTAAATAGATTAAAAGTAACATGGGCATTTCCTTAGTACACTCTTTCTATAGTCATTACCATGACTTGCCTTCCAAAAAAACAAGAAGGCTAAGGTGATGGTCTAGCTTTCCAAAGGTCCAAATCAACATTTTCACTGCATGACTATGAAATCTGGCCTTCAATTTTCCCTGGTAGTTGTAAACTTTTCATAATCTTTACCAGTGGTTTTGTATGGACGTGGTGTGTAGAACCAAGATAACAAAGGCTTATACAGAGAAGTAGCTCTTAGGAAAAATACATTTTGCAGATGTAACTCAAAACAATGATACAAACAGGCCAAGAAAGCATTCCTAAGTGCCCTACGAAACCTCTTTGCTATATCCACACTGACAAGCAAAACTTGGTTTGTTTTATAAATAAAAATACTACAGGATTGTATTTAGGGCACTGGCATACTTTGACAGCAGCAGATTGCTGCTTCTGCAGTATAAGATAGCAACAGAGACATATGGAGGAAGAAGAAAGACCAACCTCTCTTGGGCCCTCTTACTTCCCATCCTTTCCCACCTACTCAACTTGCACCAGAGGCAAGAATTCTCCTCCCTGCCCCAGTACCACTTTCATACAAACAAGTAAAATTGGCCAAGGGCTCCTCTAAATTCCATGTGGGCTGCAGGTTACATGCAGGGAAACAAATTCTTGAGAATTAACGTGGCCCTGATATTACTACAGGGCCTAATTCAGATGTCCATTCCTCATATTGCAAAGCCTATAATTGTACATGGAAGGAACTAGCTTTACAGAATCACAGAATATTCTGAGTTGGAAGGGACCCACAAGGATCATCGAGTCCAACTCTTAAACAGCACCAGTGCCTCCCTGGCAGGAATCAAACCCCCGGTCTCCCTCATGAGACACGGAGACATTCACCACTATACTAACTTTACTGTGTTTTAACAGCCAGCCAAGATGATGGAACATGAAGCAGTTTTCCATTTCCTCTGGTTTTGTTTTTAGGAAGCTCAGTCATAGGAAGAATCAGGTTCCATCTTGGTTTTGCTGCAGTCAATGAACAGGAATCCGGGTGCCTCTTTACATGTGTTATGGTTTAGGGGGGTTTTTCTGCTGCTCTGGTAGCGAGGGGGTTAGTGTAACTTTACCCAGACGTGTAATAA
>WEKX01013697.1:10991-91262 GCA_013390025.1 Pitta sordida | reverse complement strand
GGGGAGGTTGCAGCCAGATGGGTGTAGACCTCTTCTTCCAGGCTGACGACACCAGAACGAGAGGGCACAGCCTTAAGCTACGCCAGGGGAGGTTTAATCTCAATGTTAGGAAGCGGTTTTTCACGGAGAGAGTAATTGCATATTGGAATGGGCTGCCCAGGGAGGTGGTGGAGTCGCCGTCCCTGGAAGTGTTTAAGAGAAGACTGGACGAGGAGCTTAGTGACATGGTCTAGCTGGTCTAGCTGGGGGGTGAGGGCTGGATGACCCTGGGCCCCCTCCGGCTCAGAGTGGCCTGCTAGACTGTGAGGCATCTAGGTTGTTATACTCTGGGATGTGCTCTTGGTCGCTGTACGGGTATTAGACGGTGAGTTGGACTAGATGATCCTTGTGGGTCCCTTCCAACTCATAATTTTCTGTGATTCTGTGATTACTGAGGTTAAGTTGGTGCGTGTCATTATACCTGCTCTGTTCCATGAAAACCAAGTTGTTGCTCTAAATAATATTTTTGCTGTAAATTCAAACTGGAAAACAGGTTTCTACCTCTTCTTTAACTTACATAGATGAAAAGTTTGGAGTCAATGGCTTTAGTCTGCTGGGCTGTCCATAGTTAGAACAAGAAGCTGTACTGCTATTGCCAAACTCTCAGTAGAGAAGCAGCAGCTCACACAGCACAACTACCACACCACAGTTACTCCATATAGCCATGGTAAGAAGCTGGTGAAGAGTTGGGAGCACAAGTCTTAGGAAGAGCACCTGAGGAAGAAAAGGAGGCTCAGGGGAGACCGTATTAGCAAGGTTGGAAGAGACCTTGGAGATCATCAAGTCCAACCTGTAACTGAACGCCAACCCTTCATCTAGACAATGACTAAGTGCCTCATCCAACCTACTCTTAAACTTAGACCGTATCCTCTAATTATTCTGGTTGCCTGAGAGAAGAGACTGACACTCACCTGACTACAACCTCATTTCAGGTAGTTATAGACAGCAATAAGGTCTCCCCTGAGCCTCCTCTTCTCCAGGCTAAACAACCCAAGCTCTCTCAGTCACTCTTCACAGGGCCTGTGCTCCAGCCCCTTCACCATTCTCGTCACCCTTCTCTGGACACGTTCAGGCAGCTCAACATCTTTCTTAAACTGAGGGGCCCAGAACTGCACACAGTACTCAAAGTGCAGCCTCACCAGTGCCAAGTACAGGGGAAGAATGATTTCCCTAGTCCTGCTGGCCATGCTATTCTTACGCAGGCCAGGATGCCACTGGCCTTCTTGGCCACCTGGGCACACTGCTGGCTCGTGTTAAGTCTCCTATCCACCAGTACTCCCAAGACTCTTTCTGCCTGGTCACTCTCCAGCCACCCTGTCCCCGGCCTATAGCTCTGCTGGGGTTATCGTGATCAAAGTGTAGGACCCTGCACTTGGACTTATTAAATCTCATTCCACTGGAATCTGCCCATCTCTCCAGTCTGTCCAGGTCCCTCTGTAGGGCCTTCCTACTCTCCAACAGATTGACACCTGCTCCAAGCTTGGTATCATCAGAAAACTTGCTTATGATAGACTCAATCCTGTCATCAAGATCATCAATAAAGATATTAAACAGGATCAGGCCCAATACCCATCCTTGGGGGGCACCACTAGTGACTGGCCTCCAGCTGGATGTGACGCCATTCACCACCACTCTCTGGGCTCGGCCATTCAACCAGTTCCTCACCCAGAACAGAATGCTCCTGTCCAAGTCCCGGGGCTGCCAGCTTCTCCAGGAGTTTACAGAATCACAGAATTACTATGGGAGACTGTGTCGAAGGCTTTACTGAAGTCCAGGTATACTACATCCACAGCCTTCCTCTCATCTACCAGGCAAATTACTTGGTCATAAAAGAAGATCAGGCTGGTCAGGCAGGACCTACCCCTCCTAAATCCACGCTGGCTGGGCCTGATCTCCTGGTCATCCTGCAGATACATGATTGCATGATTGCACCCAGGATTGTCTGCTCCATAATTTTACCTGGAACCAAGGTCAGGCTAACAGGTCTGTAATTTCCTGGATCATCCTTCTGGCCTTTCCTGTGGATGGGTGTCACACTGGCCAACTTCCAGTCATCCAGGACATCACCTGTGAGCCAAGACTACTGATATATGATGGAGAGCGGCTTACAGAGGTCATCTGTCAGCTCTCTCATAACCCAAGGTGGATCCCATCCGCTCCCATGGACTTATGAGGATCCAAGTGAATCAACAGGTCTCTAACCTCTTCCTCCTGAATTCCTCCTGCCTTACTGTTGAAAACAGAGGCAAAGAAGGCGTTAAGTACTTCTGCCTTTTCTTCATCTTTAGTTACTGTGTTTACCTCCACATCCAATAAGGAGTGGAGGTTGTTACAGCCTTCTTTTTGTCATTAATGTATTTATAAAAACACTTCTTACTGCCCTTAAGTAAAGTGGCCAATTTGAGCTCCAGTTGGGTTTTTGTCTAATTTTCTTCCTACATGACCTAACAATGTCTTTAAACACAACCTGATTTACCTCCCCCTTTTGCCAAAGGTGAGACACCTTCTTTTTTTCTCTTAGTTTTTTCAGAAGCTCTCTGAACTGGTTCATCCAGGCCAGTCCTCTTCCCCTACAATTCATCTTATCATCGGGACGGCCTGCTTCTGCATCTTCAAGATTTCATTCCTGAAGTACGTCCAGCCTCCCTGGACCCCCTTGTTTCCCAAGGTACCCTCCTAATCAATTCCTTAAATAATCCAAAATCTGCCAACTGAAAGTCCAGTGTGGACATTTTGTTCACGTCCTTCCTTGTTTCACTGTTTATTGAAAATTCTGTTATCTCATGATCACTTCACCCCAGGCAGCCTCTGACCACCAACCAGCTCTTCTCTATTTGTGAACAGCAGGTCAAGCACAGCCTCACCCTTGGTAGGCTCACTCACCAGTTGTGACAAAAAGCAATCCTCGATGCACTCTAGGAATCTGCCTCCTCTCAGCTGTGTTAATCTCCCAGCAGATATCTGGCAGATTAAAGTCTCCTAAAAGAACAAGGGCAGCTGATCTTGAGGCAGCCTCCAGCTGCTTAAAGAACAATAGATCCACCTCTTCCTCGTGGGTGGACAGTCTATAACAGACTCCAACCAGGATGTCAGACTTGTTGATTACCCCTCTAACTCTTACCCATAGGCACTCAATCCAGACGTCATCAATCTCAACTTCCATAGTGTCAAGAGCCTCACTAATATACAGAGACATCTCTCCATCCCTTCTCTCACATCTCTCCTGAAGAGCTTGTAGCCTTCCACGGTAGCACTCCAGTTATGAGAGTCATCCCACCACATTTCTGTAATAGCGACTATATCATAATTCTACTGCTGGACCAGGACTTCCAGCATCTCTTGTTTGCTCCCCATACTGCGCACATTAGTGTACAAACACTTCAGTTGGAATACTGACTTCACTCTTGATGATGTCTCACCTTCTTCAGTCTCATCTGTGGTGAGCCTGGTTCTCTCCTCCTTCATGCCTAAAGTCCTCTCAATGAGATCTGACAACTCATGGGCTAGGATCCTTTTACCCTTTTTACTTAGATAGGACCCATTAGGGTCTAGCAGGCCAGGTGCAGTAAGGGTTCCCCTGTGATCACAGAACCCAAAATTCATCTGTGTATTCTTACTTTCTGTGTATTCTTCTTACCTTTTCACCACTGTCAGCCTGGAAAACCAGTAGTGGATAATAATCCAAGGGCCGTATTAGTTCTGGGAGTCTCTTAGCTAAATCCCATACCCGTGCTCTAGGGAGGCAGCAGACCTACCTATGGGACTCACCTACTACAATAACCCTCCTTTTCTTCTTAATACTAGTCGTTCCAATCCATCTGGCAGATGGAGCGAAAACAAGAATTTCCTGAGGTGAACTGTTGTCATCAGTATCATCAATCTGCTCATTAATCACTATCTGATCATTAATCCGATTCTCAAATTCCAGGGCGTCAAACCTGTTCTTGTAAGGGCAGCTAGAATCGTGACATCTGCAAAGGAGGTGGAGGACAGGAGGGAATTCTATTAGCCACATGAGAGTAGACCCTCTCCCATTCCTGCTCATCAGCTAGGTCACTTCCTTCAACCTGATGGTGAGAAGCATAGGACTCCTTTGCTGCCTGGCAAGTATTACTAAGAGGGGAAAGGGTGTGACTCCACCAGTCTATCTCCCTTTCACTTCCATGACTGCTCCTCAGCCTCTCAACCTGATCTTTAAGCTCAGCAATCATGCAGAGCAGATGATTAATCTGCTCACATCTCAGACAGGTGCTTCTCGCACTGCCCTTTGGTACAGCCAGCAGGCTCAGGCACTCCCTGCAGTCGAGTGTCTGGACCACTGCATCCTTCAGCAGAGGTACTGTATGAGTAGATATGCTCTTATTAGTAGCCATTTTTGATCATTTGGACACCACTGTTGGTAAGAGGAGCAAGAGGGGTAAACAAGATTAAACAAACAAAAAAACAAACAAAAAACAAGACACACAAAAAAAAGGGTCCCAACCACAATTACGAGGAGGTCACCTGCAGCCCTGTCTGCTTGCCCTGCCTGAGTGAACTGCCATGCAAACTGCCTCTCAATCCCCTTGTTTGCCTACACCTGTTCACCACGCTCCGGGTTGCCATGTTCCCTAACACCTTTAGCCTTAAATATCAGAAGGGAGGCATCTCAGCAAATAAAAAATGCCGCTCAACCCTCGCCAGGGAGCTCGAGGCTTCCGGAGGGGGAGAGGACTCCTTGCTGCTGCTGGGCAAATCAAAAATCACTCACTATAGCTACCTGAAATGAGGCTGTAGCAATGTGGGGGTCAGTTTCTTTTCCCAAGTGGCAAGACAAGAGGGAAAGGCACCTGGAAAGGTTTATATTGGATATTAAGGAAAAATTCTTCATGGAAAGGGTTCTCAAGAACTGGAACAGGCTGCCCAGGATTTGACTCATCACCTCTGGAGGCATTTAAATGATCTGTAGATGTGTCTTCAAGACATGGTTTAGTGGCGGATTTGGGAGTGCCTGGCTGATGGCTGGACTCAATCTAATGTCTTTCCCAATCTCAATGATTCTATAGCTCTGTGAATACTTTAACTCGAGATAGTCTGACTTAATGTAGACAGAGGGTATTGATGAAGGAAGAAGGCTCAGTATATCAGAATAATTTTTAGAAGGTCCTTGCTTTATTCAGGGTGTCTCAGGAATCTCTCCCTTGTCACATCTCTCATATTCCTCTCGCTGTAAGCTGTGTCATGTCTCTTCAGTGAGGTCCCGTTTACAGTTAACGTTCTACAATTCATGAGAGAGCTAGCTTGCCTCAATACTTATCTCTCTCTGCCCAATAGGCAACAATCTTTCCTATGCGGCTTCTCAAAACAATCTCTGCTCTCATGCTCCTAGCTTGTATTACTTACCTTTCATACAATGACTCAAGGCCTCTATGGACTTCAGTATAGTAGCACTCATCCAAAAACATTCATGCAGCTGGTCAGGAGAATGAGGCCTCTTGCAGGGCTGAATCCAAACTCATCCTTTTACTCCAATTACCAAGTATTGAGGCAGCTAATTTGAAAGATTTCCCACACTGACTGATTATGTGAACAAAGAAGCACCCCAAACTCAAGCAGTACTGCTCAAGTGAGGACAAGTCATTAATCACAACAGCACTTTAGCTTCCCACATGCAGTATGACGACAGATATTGCATGAAAAGTGAGAATGTTATGTTCTTATATTAGAAAGAAGATAGGAAGAAAGGGAGTATAAGAAAACATCATCACTTAAAATACAAAAAAAGCAACTTCCCAAAAAAGCATAGTGTCAAAGATGAAATGCTCTCCTCCAATTGTATGGAATCATTTATCTATACCTTTAACATTAATGAAAACCAACTGAACTTGCAGGATCTACTGCTTTCATTTCATTCTTAAATTAAACTGTGCCTGCTCTATTTCACTCTTCACTTGACTTGGTGACTCAGGCTGTATCAGACTCTCAAAAAACATGATGTTTTTCCCCACTGTAAAGCACGTGCCTCTTTATAAAATTCTCCAATGCTGAGCTTCATTGTCTCTAACTGTAGGCCGTTTCCATGACTTTCATCAGATCCATGCAGACCTAATTAATTAGTCACCATATCAATGGCCCCCAAAAAGCATTTTCATACACATGCACTACTACAAACAATTGGTTTTGAGCTCTTTGAAATATTTTTTTAAATTAACTATAATTTTCCCCTTTTCAAATATCACCCAGATAAGTGTGATAAGTGACTCATATCAAATGCTAGCTTGCTCTGCTGTAAAGTTAAAACGAATTACTTTAACCTATACATAGTTTATTCTGAGCATGACTGGACAAAAAATTCACAACACAATCTATTCCAGTGGCATCAACACTGAAGACTGTATCAGCACTCCTGAGTACAAAGCCATCTGGCCCACCAAGGACAAGCATGCAGTATAACTCCCTCTCACATATTCTCCATGCCCTAGATGAGACTAGATTGAGCTAAAATGAAGGATTCAGCCTGAAGACTCTAGTGTTGCTGATATCTGTGCACTAAGTAGCATAACAGATGAATGGGCCAGAAGACACTGCATGAGGAATAAGAATAACCATCTGTATACAGCTGTACAGTATCTCCTATATTCCATGGCTTCAAATATATACCATGTTGCCAGGTAGAAACTTAGCCATATTCAGTGTTACTGTTCGTACATATAAATGAATAGTACTTCCATACTCATTACTTCGGGGACAGACACACAGACAGTAAAAATAAAATCTTTCAGAAGGAACATTCTTTCTCCATTACAAAAAAAATAAAATAGCATCCCCAAATTTATTTGGATCTATACATACACATAGATGCATTTTTGAAATTTAAGTCAAAAGTATGTTTAAAAAAAATGCTTTGAATAGTTTCTAATCAGAATCATTCATAAAAAGTAAATCATCCTTAATGGTTGCCAAGTTGAGGTATGTAACAGATTTCTATCTCAGGCAGGTTACTATGAATACTGTGAACAGCTTTCCCTGTTCAGCTTCCTAGTAGAAGAATAGGTAACCTAAAAGAAAACATTTTGCTGCATTTCTACAACACAATTCTTAAACACTGTGTTGGAGGGCTGTTTTCTCCAGTATGAAACCATCCGTAACTCACTCAGTATTGACAGCGACATCACACTTGAATGATCTTTAGGGAGCCTCAGAAGGCATGCATTTTGCAACAGTTTCCTTTTTAGAAAGTATTTCTGAGTATCAGAAAGGCCCAGGGAAATCTCTCTGGAGGGTGGACACATTTAACAACACACTCCCAGATACTGAACAGTGGTACATTAGCATTTTTTAACAGTTTCTGTGAAGAGTTCTCTCTGCTGTAAGTTAAGAGCCATTAGGTGAAAGTCAGAAAGTGGCACTGCAATAAATCTGTACTGCAGTCATAGCTCTTTAAAAGCAATATATAAGCAGACTGATTATATCAAGAAAACTACACAAGCTCCGGTAATTCACTGTTGTCAGGTGGAGATTCTACCAGAGTCCTACTAACAGGAACAAATGCATAGGTACAGCTCTCATTCATTCCACTGGAATTACCTGTTCAGTCAAATGCCAGTGAATTGAGAAATCTCTCAACAGTTTCAAAGGTCTGATCTTTCTACAGCTAATATCCTGAGCTCATGCTTCCATCTCCCTGAGAAAATCAGAATAATTGCAAGCCTTGCTTCTTTCAAATGGTTCCAGACTGCCTGCTGTACCCTTCATTATTACTGCATACATATACTGAATACATACAGATGCAGCTTAAGGTCTAAAATGCCTATTCAAAGAAACAATAGTTTTCTTAAGGCTTAAGGAAGAAGCATATGAAACCAAAATTTTTCTTTTTTTTTTTTTTTTACTGTTATCTCCCAGCCCTGAACAGTACTTGCATATGAAACACTTAAATCAAGGCCATAAACAAAATCATGGACTATGAAACGATTGAAAGTATTATTGGAAGTGACTTGTTAACACCGTAAGCTTACAGATACTAGCTGAACTTGCTGACATGGACTATTATATCAATATTTCTCATATGGCTTAATGGGACTTGATGGATAGCCCTAGCGAGAGGCAATCTTTCTTCAACATCCTGAGTCAAACAAGTATCCCGGTATAAAAGAGCAAAATGGTTCAGCACAAGAAGACATTTCAAACAAAGCATACATCTCTTCACACAAATGCAGGTGCTGTAGGAAGCACTCCCGACCTTTATACAGGTTACTTTGAAATACAGCACTTTTCTACCAATTCCCTCGAGACAAAATACGAATAAACTTTAAAAAACAAAATGAAATCTTACGGCTTGAAATGCAGTAAGCCAGCCTGCAGTTGATCCTCCTGAACAGTTGCTTGTTGATTGGCCAAAGTATAAGTGTAAAGAGTTGAATGAAGTTAATGATCAGTCCTGACACTATAAATATGTAGCAGATCAGAAGGTGACAAATGAATTGAGACTTCAGAAAGCCAACGATGTCCATGATTTGCTGAGAAAGCAAGAGGGTACCTTCACACACACAATTCAGAAGACAACCTGCAAAACCAAATAGTATCAGCAATTACAGAGTGCATTTATTTCTATGAACAGACTTAATACACACTTCATATTTTACACTTAAATACACCAAATACACTAAACTGAAAGTTAAATTTATTGTAGAAAAAGGCCTGATGACAATATTAGCAAAAGTAAGCATGGAAAAAGAATACAGTACTTCTGAATCAATTTACATCTGACTTTGGAGACAAATTTTCACATTTCGATCTTAATTCTGCAAAACCTATGAGCATATGATGCTACACCTTGGACTACAATACTCCCCTATCAGGTCTTTACTGATAAAACACAAGTAAATAATTCACTTATATTTTAATTTGAATTGTCTGCACTTCATAAGACATATACTGTGACCTCTGCTATCTTGAAGAGCAGCTCCAAAGTAAACACAAGCTTCAAAGCTTTGTTAGGATTTGTGCCTTTCTCTACAAGCTATGCCAGCCATGCTCCCCAACCAAGAGGTAGCAGCAGCCCCTCAATTCCTGCCTTACTGTCTTGCTTCTATCTCACGTTCAAATAACAGTTGATTTTGGCAAGAAAATAAAAGCATGGCTATGCACAATACACACCATTTGTTCAATTATTCCTTGAAACTCTAGTCCTGTCAGTTATAATCCATAAACCCAGAAAAGAAACATCAATAACAGTAATGACCCATGACCCAGCAGTGTTTCCAGAAAGAAATAACTCTTACATTACTTAAGAAATGTTTTTAGAATTTTGGAAAGGCCCAGTCCAACCTCAGCAGTTGAGCATCCAGAGGAAGTGCGCTCTGCAGAGTATTCTGATCTACCAAATACTGTACTGACCTCCCCCCACCCTCACTACTATCATGGTATGAAGACATGATCTCTCAGTAAACACCTGCCTAGTATTCTGAATACAGTTAAACAGGAGGTGCTGCCTTACTGTTCCATCCCTCCGCTGTTTGCCCGAGGCAGAGAAGAGCTTTCCCATGGAGGAGGCCCTGAGACAGTATTTCTGAATACGCCAGTCACATGCAATAACAACACAGCAGCTGTCAGCATCCCAGGGAATTAACTGATGAAAAAAATCTTTACACCTATCCCTTCTAGTTTATATGAGACCCCATTATGTGAGGCACTGAGCCTAGATCAGTGTCCTGAAACATTTGCTTTACTGCCCTTGCTGACTCTGCTTACCACAGCAAGGAGCATCAGCACAAGAATTGCTGCAAAGCCTTCGGAAGTTATTTAGCCAGGTTTTCAACCACAAGGAAGATGAAGACAAATTTTAGAAAGACAATCAGTATTGTTGTGTAATTTATATGAAGAGTTTATGGCAGTCCCAAGCCTATTATGAGCAGACAAAATGTGCCCTTTTGTTCCCTCTATCTTGCTGTACTATTCAGTACCAGAGCTGACACCAGCTGTAGCTCAGGGTGGCAGAACAGGCCTCTGTTCTTTATGGTAACCACTGTCATGATACTCGCAAACAGCTCTGCCAGCCTTAACCAGCCTTTCTATTAAAGATATGATTCTTAGGATGGCACATAATTTACTAGCTTGGGCTTTGACCACAGCCTTTGTTCCTGCTGAAGGCCAAGCAGGACGAGAAATGTCTAGTAGGAACCACTGTTTGTTTTGCTCTCCAGACCCTCCATCGCACACTCTGAAGACAGAGACAAAAATTAAAAAAAAAAAAAAGGCAGAAAATTTTAAAACAGTTAGAAGTAACCAGCCAGCTACATACAAAGGGATGGTTTAAATGACTGTACATTGTCCCAACCCCCCAAAACTGGGTTTATCCTACCATCCTTCACTGAAACTGATCAAAAGTCTTTTTGTGTTAGTCAGCCTGCTTAATTCCATTCCAAAGAGTCACTCTAATCAAATGTACATCCCAGAGATCAGTAAGGCACTGGATAAAAAACAAAAACAACAGCCATAAATGAAATAAGACTGGAGCACTATTCACTTACAGTGGAGACTTGAAAACCCAGTATTCAATACATAAAATCAACAGAAATGTACTGTAGCAAGCAGCTGATCTACAGACTCTGTAAGAAGGAAGAATTAGTCTTTTTGTCCACCAATTAATCCCCCAATTCTTTATTTTTGTAAGTTTTTATTATAATAGCAATCAAACTGCATTAAAATGTTACATTTCTGTGAATCATTTACTTCATGCTGGGTCTTTAAAAGAAAACTTCACAGAATTAAACAAAGATGACATGACTGATAAAATATAGTTACTGTCTTACAACTTTGTGAAGTTACAATGGAATCTCTGAATCTCATTCCTTGCTTTCATACCTCAGCCATCAAATTTCTATCCTGTGAAGTTTCTAAAGACCTGTTTGTAAGGCAAACTATATCTACTTAAGCAGTACCACTGAAATTTATCTAACCTAGCTTGCTTGTAAAAGGAACAAGAAGTCAGAGACACTGCTTAAATTTTTCTTTTCAGAAAAGTAGGGAGCCTATACAGAACAATTTTCTGATTAAATGAAAGCTGTTTTCTCTACTAAGTTTGCAACCCCAGCATTGTATACAGAGTGCTAGCTAAGCCTTCTGTTTCTCAGACATAAGTTCACTCTTCTAAGATTTTTTTGATATATGGTATCAAATATGGCACAACTATGATAGTTTTTGGACTGTTTTCATTCCCAAACTCCAAGAAATAGAGTTCATTCTTGGTACAAGCAACAAAAAGAATCAATTCTAAGCTTATGGAAGAGGTCTCAAAATTTGATTTTTAGGAGTCCACAGAAACATCTTCCACTTAGTCTTACTAAAGCTCCTCATGGGTAACATCAACATAACACCAGTTTAAGTGATAAAAGAATCAGGTCTTTAATTCTTAATCCATGATGCTGGTTTAATAAATTACACTGATTTCCTTATAATGACTGAAAATTACAGCAATCTTTTGAAAACAAAAGGGCCAATCAATGCATTTTCTCAGAAGCTATTAAGATCAGAGAGCTGCCAAGAAGCTCTCTTCTATCAAACATCCCCTAAAATTAATTAGGAGAAAATGGCCAGCCAGAGCATCTAAACCAGACGGAGACATTCTTTAATAACACTTTTCCTTTGAATACAGAAGACTCAAACCTCTAATGTCTGTCTTGGGAGCAAGTCAACAAGCATCTAGTCATGTGACTAAGAGATCACATGATCAGGTTTAAAAGCTACACAGTTATCCATTCTAACACTTTTTTCACTAAGTTTCATTCTAGAGCAAGATCCACTGTGTTTTCTACTATTCTCAGCATTTCCTTCTGCTTAGAAGGACATAGAAGTGATATGCAAGGTGAACAATTCTATGCCAGCAGAGGCTGCTGCCAGTGTACAGCTCTAATTTATACATAGTGGTCCCTGGCTACTCTGCAGCTCACCATTCATGGCGTCAATACATCACAGTTTCCCCCTCTATGTCTTTACTGTATTTACCGCTACAGATTTCGCTTATCACGGCATCTTCCTGGAACCAACCCCCCCACCCCCCTAATCTGAGGGATTACTGTACTTCTAAATCCGTGTTTTGAGACTACAACTAGAGCTCTCATAAAGAACACAACTGTGCACTCTTACAGAAAGCACAAGAATGAAGCAAAGAACTGTCACCCACTGTTCTCCAAGTTTATGTAGTAAATAGAGTCCTTAGAGTGTGGAAAGCAATATGCTACCTATTTGACAGCATCTAGATTGAGCTGATATTGTCCATACTTAAAAATAGAGGAAAGTCAGTACTTTTTTTTTTCAGTACATTTCAAGCTTATGCAAAAGTTTTCACTTTAGTCTACTCTTTGATGAAGTCCTTAAATGCGTTGCTGCAAGTTAAACAGTTGCTGCAAGTTAAACAACCAAACTGATGATGATGATGATCCCTAGTCCTATTTTTCTCATCTAAACCAGATTCTCAGATGGATGAGTCACAGAGATTAAGATTATGAAAATATCTCATCACAGATCACAGAATATTCTGAGTTGGAAGGGACCCACAAGGATCATCGAGTCCAACCAGATTAAGCAGTCTCAGTAGTGCCTCTGAAGTGAATTTCAGTCGCCATCACAACTCCTCTACTTGGCACTGGTGAGGTCACACCTCCAAGAAAGTGTCCAGTTCTGGGCCCCTCACTTCAAGAAGGACACTGAGGTGCAGGAGCGCACCCAGAGAAGGACAACAAGGCAGGTGAAAGGGTTGGAGCACAAGTCTTACGAGGAGCGGCTGATGGAGCTGAGGTTGTTTAGTCTGGAGAAAAGGAGGCTCGGGGGAGACCTTATCACTCGCTAAACCATCTGAAAGGACGCTGTAGCCAGCTGAGGGTCAGCCTCTTCTCCCAGGCAAATAGGAACAGGACTAGAGGACATGGCCTCGAGCTGCACTAGGGGAGGTTCAGACTGGACATCAGGGGGAATTTCTTACAGAAATGGTGATTAGATATTGGAATGGACTGCATCACTTTGTGCCATGGTCTACTTGACAAGGTGGTGTTCAGTCACAGGTTGGACTTAATGGTCTTTAAGGTCTTTTCCAACCTAATTGATTCTGTAATTCTGTGAAAACAGTGCTGTATTTCATATCAGAGTCCCATTTAACAATGCTGCTGCATATGAAATGCATATGCAAAGAAAGACACAGAAGCCTTTGTGTTCTCTGCCAGTGAGCATCAAATGTTAGCAAAAAGTGAGGTCATGTCCACGTATATACAGTTGGCCATCTTGCACTTCACACCCCCCCATATTGTGGCTTCGGATCGTAGCGGCGTGATTTTTTAGTGATGAAGGAGGCTTGTTTTTGCAACTGCGCATGTGCGACCTGCTGCTGCTGCCGCGGCGGCGGTGCAGCTGCCATTCAACGCAGACGTAGCGCTTTGTGGACCCCAATTAAGACCGCGGGTCTGCGATATAGGAGACCTGACTGTATTTACCAACAAGGAGACTTATCTGTACACACCACACAACAAAACCCCAAACCAAATACAAGCAAGTCTGGAGGAAGAATTATCCATCTATTTGCCTCACGTATGACTAGGGTTTGAATCACTTCCCACCTCCCTCAAAGACAAATACTAGCACATCATCCCTTGTGTTTATATGGCAAGATTTTGATAGTCAAGCGAACTGCTGAAAGGGCTTCCACGAGAAGACACCAGGAGCTGTGCCCCACATCAAACAGAGCCAGTTCCAGGCAGCTCCAGCAGGGACTCACCACTGGCCAAAACTGAGCCCATCAGTGACACCAGTAGCACATTTGTGAGTGATAATGTTTAAGAACTAAAAAATGTTGCGCATCAGCTGTGAGTGAGGAGAGAGAAACAAGAGAAGAACAGCCCTCCAGGGATCAAGGTCAGTGAAGAAGGTGGGGAAGGATGTGCTCCAGGCAGTCTCCTGCAGCCTGTGGTGAAGACCATAGTGAAGCACATTATCCCACCGCAGCCCATGAAAGACCATGGTGGAACAGACACACACACTGCAGCCCATGGAAAATCCACAGCATATGGACAGGAGCCACTCAGAAGCAGGTTTTCTGGCAGGGACTGCAGCCCATTGGGGTGCCAGGCTGGAGTAGTCCGTTTTTGAAGATCCATAGCCTGTGGGAGGGACTCCAGCAGTAGCAGGGGAATAGCAAAGAGGAAGGAACAGCAAAGAGGAACTCTTAAGGACTGACTGCAGTCCCTCTTCCCCATTCATCTACAGCAGAGAGGTAGAGTGTACTATCAAGATGAGCTTAGCAAAAAGGATGGGAGAAAGACGGCTTTAGTTTTTCGCTGTTTTTCACTGCCCTACCTTGTTATCAGTTGGCAATAAATTATATTAAACTTCCCAAAGTGGAATCTGTTTTAACCATGATGGTAACTGATTTCCCTGTCCTAATCTCAACCAACAAGCTTTTTCATGCTATGTATTTTCTTCCCTTGTCCAGCTGAGGAAGGGGAGTGAGGGAGCAGTCTGATGTGAACCTGGAAGGCAGCCCATGTCAACCCACCACACCTTCTCCAGAAGTGTCAAATCAGGGAAGAATTTGAGGGTATCTTCAGACCTTCCTCCAAAGTTACGGGAACTTCAGAATCATTTTAAGTTTTCATGATGTGTACTGCATTCCTGAACTGCACACTGTTACAAAGGAGAGGTCAGACAGTTTGGCTGTTTCAAAGGCTGAAGAATAAATACAATCTACCAGCAATTTTAGAATTTCCAATTTATATACTTGCTATAAAATGGAATTATTATTTATTTTCTATTGAGCACAGAGATAATTTGCATAACAGAGTGTAAACTGAAGAAGTGAAAGTAAGCCAGGAGTTCTTGAAATGGTTATCATACCATAGTGCTTTCCACTTCTTCTTTTTTATTTTCTTCCTGCTGTGATCGAACGTAAGGAAAACAGCTATGCAAACTCTGCAAGACTGGCAGGACAGAAGCTCTCCCTCTCCACATGCACATCCTCTGATGGCAAAAGGCACAGCAGTGCTGCCGTCAGCCCCAATGCCTGTTCCAGCAACAGAGGAAAGTGTTTATACAGCGAGGTAAGGAAGATGACAACAGCCTGGGAGAGGCATGCATAGTCTGGAAAGGAATGCAAAAGATGGAGAGCCACTGCCCAGGTTCTGGTGAGAAACAGTTCAGTCTTGCTCCTTCTTCCAGGAGGATGAAATTTTCAAGGAGAAGGGAGCTGAACAAGGAACCCATAAGGAGCTGAACTTAAACACGTCAGTGCAAAACTACTAAGAGATGCAGCATTTAGGGACTGCAGGGTTTGATGCTGAGGGGAGCTGTTTATTTGAAGAGAGTGAACCCCTTGAAGTTAAGCACTTCTGTTCCAAGTTCCTAAAGAGATCCTCAAAAAATACATCAGGGTGAAGTGCAGCAGTTATCTCGGGTGCAGAACACGAAGTTCACAAAAACAGCACTAGAAGTCAAGTTACTCCTTTCCAGAATGCCAAGTGTTGCTCTTCAACTGTTTCCCACAGATTTCTCTATTTTAATACATTCATATAAATATATGTGCATGTTAAGAGCAATTACAGTAATCCATCAAATTTTGTGGAAGTGCAGGACTGGGAGAGTCCCATAATAGCTGAAATCCTCAAAGAGAAGTGGTTCATACATATGCAAATGAGCCATTGCCCCTGTCCCACAGCCCCACCTTGTGACGGGACAGGGGAGCGAAGGGGGTCTTCTCTGCCTCTCCCTGCTGCTGAAGAGTCCCAGGGAGCCCGTGGGGTGCACTGTGGCTGCATTGCCACCCCAGGGAGTCCCTGGCTTTTGCCACGGCCATGGCACCAAAGGGAGCCCTGGGCAGCCGCAGCACCAGCGGGGGAGGGAGTCCTGGCATGACCCCAGGGTGAACAGACATAATAAACCACTGACACAATGTTATAAACCTTCCCCACCATGTAACCTCTCCAATACTCCTAAGGGAGTGAACTCTGGGCAGACCAAGCGATCAAGAGGCACCGCCCCTCCCTCCACAGAGCATGGACCCCAGTGCAGCAGAGGAACTCTGCACATGTGCTGCCATCCTGTGCTCATGTGACAAGGAGAAAACCCGAGGAGAATCGAGGGAACTCCGTGATGTCTTTGTGGGGGGAAAAAAAATCGCAAAGATTTGAAGCCGGGAAATTTGAGCCAGGAAGAACTGGGGGATTAGTGTACTTGCCATATGCTTGGAAAAAATACAATAAACAGAAGCTCAAGATCTAGATGAGTCTATCAGCGTTCAGTTCCAAAGTCCAGTTTTGGGGACCACCGATTCCCTGTTTCAAGGAAACAGGGATCACATTTAGTTCAAAGCTTCAAATACTGAATCGTCCTATTCACAGAATCACAGAATATTCTGAGTTGGAAGGGATCCACAAGGATCATTGAGTCCAACTCTTAACACTGTCTCCCTGGCAGGTGGGGACACTTACCACTGTACTAAAGTGGATTTGCATTCTTAACCACAATGAGCTAGTAGTTGCAAAGTTAAGACTACAAAAGTATCACCTCCTAACTCCAGTTCTCCAACAGACAGACCAAGCAACACACCACTAACACATGTAAGAATTCATATCCACGCGGAAGAGTTTCATGTCCACTCAGCAGATCTAGCAGCATGAGCATGACCATTTCCATATGCAAGATCAAATTCTTTATTACACAGGATTAGAAAACAGTGGGAATTTTGTCCATTTTCTCCTGGATTCATCCATGCTCTCTGATACGAAAAGCTACAGCCATTTAGAAGACACTACTGAAGTAAATCTGGCCAGATTTGTCTTACTGCTCCTCTCTTATACATGGAGGAACATAGAACAAAGCTAACAGAGAGCTTGTGATAGTCACATGGCAAATCCACCGCACAGCCAACACCAGAACCACCTGCCAACCCCCCAAGCTCCAGCTTTCAACACAAAATCGTACTTTCCATCAACTTCTATTTGCCTCCTTGCCCATGATCAAGTTTTCCTTGCAATAGCTTCTGAAAGGCCACAGAGAGTAGAGACGTAACAGACACATTTCACAATCAGTGGAATTCCACCTTCTGAGGCACCAGAGGATGCAACAGGTATAACTGCAGGAGATGCTACAACCCATGGTGGATTTGTCGATCTACAGAACTCTACCTACCCTTCCTTTCTCCATTCCACAAGAAACGAAACCCAAGTATTCAGCAACTTGGATGGTTCTGTATCATAAACCTTAAGTTACAACTTTCACATCAAGTGGGTTCATGAATGTACTTCTCTCTCATTGTTTCTACCTGACAAGGAATTAAAGGCGTTGATAGATGCTATGAGGACAAGAATCAGAAGATAAAAAGCACCAGCACTGGGGAAAGGATAACTTTTGTTCCTCAGTACACCTCCTCAAAACAACTTATTTATATTTTCTGGAATTGAAATGTAAATGTTAGTAATTTTCGCCAGTCTCTCTAAGTCTTTTCCTAGGTGTCCAATTCCTGATTTGTGAAGTTTTGCTCTTTTGTTTATGTTAAAAAAGTCATAAACAGTAACAAAAGAATAACAGAGAATTTGTAGCAAGAATATTTTAAAAAATATTGTGTAAAGTGGCATAAATACAGCATGAATCATGAGCTGAGAAATACATCATGGTGACAGTACCCACAGGTTCACAAGTGGGACTTCCACCATCAGACTATGTGTTGGTAACAAATCTTCCACAGTCCAAGAAACCCAGTAAAAATACTTTTAACATGGTGCCTCTCTCCAAGCAACTGGAGACAACCTTTTTCTCCAATTTGGCTTGTCTCAGTCACACTGTCAACACTGCCACAAATGCAGTACATACAATGCACAGGCCACATGCTTTATGCTTCTAAATCACAGGGATATGAGGGAACAGAGCTGACCTCCTCTGTGAGGGAATAAAAAAACTTACAGAATAAATCACAAGACATTGTTAACAGCACTGGAAATGAAAAGTGCAATTCACCTGATTACAGCTCCAAGTGAGCTGTTAAGTTTTTTTATCTTCTATGACAGTAGACCATCTCTTCAGCTAAGCCATTTGCATATTTTTAATCAATATGAAATAACATTAGTATGCTCATTGAACAATAAGGAAATGTTAAACAGAAAAAGACTCAAAAGGTTTCTTTTAACCTCCAAGTATTGATTTAATTTGTTTGTAATCATATGACACTGAAGAGTATGAGGTAGATGAATTTACTCTTTTATGAAAATTGCATCCCAAAATTGGTAATGACAATGGAAACACAAGATGTAGCCACACAAAGACAGAGGTACACAGGAGATGATATTTATTCATTAAATATTGTTTAATAGTTCTTTCTGTAGAAAACGCCTTAACTGAAAAAATAAATGTGGCAGAGATGCTTCCATATTTATTATTCAAAGAAAACCAATTCCTGTCCTAAAGGGGTAACACCCAATACTAAGAAAAACATCTAATAGCTGAGGTGTGGTTGGCATGGTTCCAAAACTAAGATGCTAGCTTCAGTGAAACGTTCAGCTGCACCTACACACTCAACCACCAGACATTCAGATCCAGGTAAAACCACAAACATGGTGATGGCTTTACCCACATCTCAGCAGTCACACTCTCCATCAGTTTGCATTCACCTCTGCCTCCTATGATATGAGCGTTCAGACTCGGAATACTTTCAGCCTCCTCATTCTCTCTGATCATCAGTCTCCCAACAGCCTGATTTAATTTGAGAACTTCAGAGAATAAAAGCCTTTATCACAAACACCAGATTTATCAAGTCCAATAATAAAGGGAGGTCTCATTTTGGACCGAATTCAAACCATGTTGAAGCCAAAAGAAATCTCTCAACCAACTTCATAGCCCCTGTTATTTAGCAAACATTTATGACTCTAAACCAGCCAAACGTGAAATAACTTATCAATGACCTTGTATTCTCAGCAACTAAAAACAGGGCTAGCAAAAACCATCTTAAGCGTTCAGGAAAATAATTCAAAGGTAGTGCCTGATTTGTACATTTATTGTACTGGATGGCAAGTGTGCAGATACTAACAGTTCCTAAACATGCTGCTAAGAACCCAGTAATGTTTTTCTAAATTTTGCACTAAATTAAGCATCAAGTACATCAACATCTACTTGCATTTCCTACATCACCTCTTAAAAAAGACTTGGGCTCTCACAGTTTTTCAAATGCCTGGCTTTAAGAATTTCTCCTACTAACTTCAGGTATATCTGAGACAGTTTCAAAAGGCTTAAATTCAAAGTGAAGCTCTTCTCTATCTCCATCTTGAGCGAAACGCAGTATTCATGCACATGTTCAGTGGCACACACATGTAAATAACACAGACACACACAGCATCATACAATTAACCCCCAACAATCACCTGTGACTTGAAGGGGGAAAACCTCGTAAATGACTCAAGTGAAGGTGTAGTCTGATGCAGACAGAATGCTTCTAGACCTTCCAGAAGTGCAAAGCAGCATCTGCAGTAACGGTATTTTCCAAAGCACTGAAAAACACAGTAAGAAGAGGCAAACTATAAGAAGTGAAGACAGACATAATGTGGACACAGGGGGAGAAGCAGGACACAGTTTAACTTACACATAGTAGCTCTCACTTGAAATCATGTGCCATTTCCATGTATAGAATTCCCCTAAATATGTTCTTTCCCTGTCTCTAACAGCAGGTTTTAAGTCAAGTCTTACTCTTTTTTCTGATAGGTGAAAAAACTTGCATAGTCTGCCAACCACAGAAGCACAGGAAAACCTTTTCATTCACCTAGATCCTCCTGAGAAAATGTGACTTAAATTTGGTCTGATTAAAAGGAAATCTGGTGTGTGACAGAATTTTTTCATGTTAATAAACAGTTCCTCATGCAAGTGAAAACAGTATGTTTGTCTTTGCCTGCAGCTCCTAATCTTCTGGCAAGTGAACCATCTCTCAGTGACCTTTATCTCTGCCTTCTTTCCAGTCTAGAACTGGTTAATTGCCTTTCCCTGTTCCTGTTATTTATGCTACAGTAGAAACCTCAAGCCAGGTCAGCCCTTTTGCAAACAGCAGAAAATTATTTCGGCGTAAAGCTCTTTGTAGCAGAATGTAACTAGGCAGACAGAAGGATGGAAAGTCAAAACAGAGGCACATTAGTAGAAGGACTTCAAGTTCAATTTAAAGAGCAGACCACTAACAGGACCTCAACCCAGCATCTCCCAGCTGTCACTCTGCTCCATTCCTAACACCTGACTTACATACCTTTTCATAAAATCTACTATAGCCATCATCTTTTTCTCATATTATCAAAGAGGGATCTTTTCAGTGTCTTCATCCTTGCCACAACACATGGTTATTCTCATTAATTTCCATTTCCTCTTTCTCTGACCTTACCCTGGCCACTGCTTCATCTCTCGTCTGAGGCATCGGAGGAGGACAGGGGAAAAGCATGAAAACGAAGTGAGTCAGCAGTTTCCAAGCAGCACAGGAGCATTAGTCAGAGGTGATCAGGGTACCCATCACACAGTCAGATGTGAACGAGCCCCAAACCACCAAACAACAGACCGGTGAGCAAACTTTCCCAAACACCTGAAACTCAGCCACTGGACAAAGCTATGCCACAGACAAAGCACTTCAGGGACAAAACCACAGTGCTCAGCTGCCACATACCAGCGCTGAAAAGCTACAAAGCCCACAGAATACCTCTATCAAGTCACATTTCTAGTTCCCTTACAAGAAAGGCCACTGCATTCAGCACAGTAGAATCAAACACCTGAGGAGACGATTGCCTTGACTCATACTAACATCTTCCCTAGTGAGAAGGTCCATGCTTGCAAAAGCTTTTGCAGAGTAAAGCACATGCACAGTGCACTACTATGCATTGCTGCCCTCTTGCTAATCTGCTCCCTTATCAGGACATGCCAACAGCAGCAGTATTAATTCTGTTAGCTTGGGAAGTGGTGTTCTACATCACACAGCGGAAATTCGACTTTTAAGACCAAATTACGAATACAACTTCTAAGGGCTACAAGTGCTTATTCGTAACACAATAGTATGTTGCTACCCTCAGCACAGCTGTGACAGTGTCTTCCTGCTTGAAGAGATTTCAAAGGGCATTACTCCAAGTCTACACCTTCCAGCAATTAAAACAGAGCACACAAGAGAAAAAATGAGCCACTCCTTTTCAGCAGGGCAGAGTAGAGCCACAGGATTCTCATCGATTACCTGCAGAGAATCCTTCTACAGAGCTCTTCCCTGTTCTGGCGCACTAAATGCATTGAACTGTAAGCAACATACAACCACGTAGGAGAGCACGCCTCACTTCAGAGATCTGAACACTGCCTCAGTGCGTCTGCACTTCGGTTGGACAGAACAAGACTTACTGAAAAAACAACCTCCCCACCAAATTAACACCTACTGGGTTTCAAGAAACACAGTTAATTATTGTGCTCTGGGCAGAGCGTTCTCTGGTTTGTGACTGGGCAAGTGCTACCCTCTCTGCAGTTTCTCCACTCCTACAATATTTTACTTACTAAAGCCTCTGAAAACTCTTGCCAACAACACAAGTAAACTTTGCTCAAGAGCAACCTTTATCCATCAGCAGCTTGCAACAGTTTCTCTGTTCATTGGAGGCTTTCCAATGTATTCTTCTTCATAAAACCTGGTCCCTTCATCCATAAAACATGATTAGTTCAATTTTTCGAAACAGTTTATTCCGGCACTGTTAATGAAAAATATTAATAGGGAAGAGCAAAGCTATACACAATACCTATACAAATTTCTAAAGTGAATAAACATGCATTTTAATCCATAGTATTTGGGAAACCACGGCATTATATTTCAGACAAAAGCAGCCAGAGAAAGCTGCTGGCCAGTGAATGGCAGCAAACATTTAGAACACATCAACTAGTGATCCATGCCGTCAGTCCTTACACAGTAGTAGTCCTGTCATATATACAAACAGACCTCTGTACGACTACAGAAATCTTATCGCTCACATGAGAAGTTAAAAAGAAGGCTACAAATCTCTGCTTAAGTTGTTCCACAACAGTTTCTCTACTCCACCAGTTTTTAATTCTTTTGCTACTCACTCTTAGCCTGAAGTCATTATCAGCACAAGCTGAGGCTACAATCTCCTGGTACAACTTCCTGGGCTGGACGTATCACTGCTTTTAAAGAAGTGTTTGGGGTTTTTTGTTTGAGAGTTTCTGGCATCCTTCTACCTCTTGCAAAGCATTTTCAGTTTTCATGTAGCACCAAGGTTGCTCTTTCCCACACAACAAGCACCTGCATAAGGTACACCAAGCTTAGATGTCTGCACACGGACTTAAAATACAACTCTTAGAAAAGCGTAACAAAGATAAAGACCAGAAGTCTCCATGTGACATTGGTGAGACATTCTTGTGGGCTGCCCTTTCATCCATTCGAGTGAGTGCTCACTTGTTGAAATAAATGCGAAAAAGCATAACTTGTTATTTAAATACCCTTCAACACATGGTATCAGTCGACACACCTTAAAGTCAGTTTGTGGCCATTATTTCCCTCGGCTTAAGCATCTTTTCTACGAACAAGCGCAGACCGGTGAAAAGCAGAGCTCCTACAACACGTGAGCACATC
This sequence comes from Pitta sordida, assembly GCA_013390025.1. Classification (NCBI taxonomy): domain Eukaryota; kingdom Metazoa; phylum Chordata; class Aves; order Passeriformes; family Pittidae; genus Pitta; species Pitta sordida. The sequence goes on along the minus strand of WEKX01013697.1, from coordinate 68,629 downwards.
ACCAGGGAGGCAGAGGCTGCCCAACCTCCCCCGCCTCGGCTCACGGACCCCCAGGTACGGCGGGCACAGCAGCTGCCGCGACCGATCCCAGCCCCGCCCGCCGGGCACGCCGCGACCGACCCCGCCCGGGCNGGGCGCCTCCACTCCGGGAACAGGGCGCCCCTCGCCTCCCTCCCCGCCGCAGCCACCATGTCACTTCCTCCCGCGGCGGCGGGAAGGCGCGACCCCTCCCCGCACCGGCACCGCCCGCCCTTCGGGTTGCCGCCGGAGCGGAGCGGCAGAGCCTCCGGAGCCGTTCCGCGGCCGAGGAAAGGCGGCTGACCTCGAGGAGGGAGTGGGAGCCGGGGGAAGGGGCGTGGGACATGGCGTGAGGGCTGAGCTCTCGTCATCCCTTCCCGGGGCAAACATCGGGTAAAGGTGGAGAGGGGACTGCCAGGGGCTGAGGGGCACCTGTGACTATCCGCCTCTTGGAGTAGAAGCCGGGCAATAAAAACCAGCTCCATGGGCTGCGTGCTGTGGAGGAAGATAAATGCCGATGGCAGCCATCCAATCACCGAGTACCCCGACACACAAGTAATCACTCTGTGCAAGCAATCGCTGTCAGGCTCTGTGGAGTCAAAAGCAGCTTCCCTGAATAGAAGACAGCACTCTATTAAACACCCAAAGCATTGGAAGGTAGTGATGGCTGGGATGACATCGCTGGGACTGAGTGCCCCCTTATACCGCGGCTGGAGGGCTCCCGGCGCGGGGGGCTGTCAGGGGATAAGCTGGTCCATCCCAGCCGCATAGCATCCCTGGCACTGTAAGAGGTACCCGAGGTAAACACTTGACCCAATGGAACCCCAGTCGGCAACTACTACTAGCTAGGCATCAGTCAGTGGCTGGTGAGCAAGAGTACTGTGCATCACTTGGTTTCCGGGCTTTTATGCCCCTCTCTCCTTTTCATTATATGTATCGTTATCGTTGTTGTTATCATTACCACTATTGCTTTCAAGGAGCAGCATGGCAAGGCTGCTGCTCACGGGAGGAAAAACCCGGAGCTGAGGGTGGCTGCAGCTCAGGCAGTGTACTCGCTAACCAGAGCACTTTCCCATGAGATCTAAACAGAGCAGTCATAGCACGATACAGCTCCATCGACAGTCCTAGACGCGATGAAGCAATGAATCAGGTGTCACGTTTGCGCAAGGAATCCAGTCCAGAGCAGCAGGAGATAGGGCCACAACTGGAGATAGAGCTACAATATGGATCCATCTAAGAACCAAACCAGTAGAACAAACTGAAGGCACATCCACCTGCTAGATAGTTCAAGCAGGGACTAAACACCCAGACCTGAGCTTAAAGGGAGCCCTGGCCCTTGAGGCAGTGTGTGGTTTGGGGGTCCTAGGTGTGGCTTCTCAGGGCCGTGACAAGCTCCTGCTCGTGGGGTGGACGAGTGAACTGTTCAGGAGGTCAGGATTTAGCCACCTGCTTCCCACTTGGTCATGAAAGAGTTGAATCTAACTCGCTGATATTCTCAGGCAGTGGGCTACTGCTGAACTGTTACATGGAGAGAGATTGGTAAAGGGAATTTTTCCCGCCGTATTATAAAAGTTTAACCTTGTAACTGCATTTAAAATACTTCCAGGCAGAGGAAGAAGACTTAAACTCCTTGAATAAGGTGCTTAATTATGGAGAGTGGCTAGGTTTGTAGCACAGCTATATCCTATGCATCCCTGACTAGCTACTTGAAGCCGCTGTGTGTACTACACGTACAGATTCTTGGGGTATTACTCCAAGGCATCTCACTAGTGTCTAGGTGTTACATATAACTGAGAGCCAAGGCTCCAAAAGTCAGGCATCCTGATGCTGAGTGTAGTAGTGTCTGAATATCTTTTATCTATCCTTGAGACCAGACTCTCTGCAGCTGGTTATTTGTATGTTCTAATTTTCTGTGAAGCCATAATAAAAATTAGTCTTCTTGCTTTCATTAGTGCTAAGCTGCAGCTGAATGTAATAGAGCACTGAATATAGTAAGAGTTGTACAACTAATTAAATCAAACAAAAACCAACAAAACAGCATATGACTATGGGCAACTAAATTAAGTTTCTTCATGTCTCAATTTTGGTATTTCCTTCTTCTGAGTACTTGGTTTGCAACCTCAGTGCACTTTTTTCCCTTGTCGCTCCTGGGCATGGTAACTTTTTTATTTGTATTGGGCAAGACTCAAGAGTTAGTCAGGAACTTACACCAGTCAAGGATGCCTCCTGTGAAATGAGTGACTTTCAATGTAAGAAATAAACAAAAATGTGACAGCAACAATAACAAAACAAAACCACAAAGCTCCCTGTACTCCCACTGTGCAAAAGCATGCACTCCAGTAGGTAAGGAACCCAGTCATCTCTCATGAAATTAACTCCTTGCTGGTTCTCACAGCCGGACCCCAACCCTTCTCACCACAAGTACTTTTAAATGACTTGTGAGTTTGATTTCAGAAATTCTATTGCACTCAATAGCTCGTCTATCCTGGAAAGTTCTGCAATTCTAGCTATGGCAGCCTAGAAAAAAGACACAACACCCTTGCTGTTGATGCTGCCAGACTGATAGGGTGGATACTAATACAGGGATAGACTATGATATGCTGGCATGAGCCGCTGGACACAAGAAGTCCCGCTTGCTCTTGCTGCGTGTCTTATGGATAGATTCTCCAATATCTAGTATGGTGCGAATTATAAAAGGCTCATTTCCTGCATGTGAAGCATTTGGAATTGTCCTTGTCTGTGTAGACTGAGTGTAATAAAGGCTGAACTACAGGCTGTCCCTCCATGCAGGCAATAACAGGAAGTCTTTCCTGTGCCTGGCTTATCTGTCTTTATGAAAACTGTGGGAAAGTAATTGTGTCTGATACTTCTGCTGCTTTTTGGAGATTGATTAAAATCAGCTAACAAGGTCAGGAATTATTATAGGGACTGCTGCATATAGCATGACTGCACAATTTTTTTCTTCTAGGAAACCAGATGAAAATATGTGTACATAGGTTAATATATGCTGATAGTTTATTTAAGTATTGAAACCGAAAATGAAAGGTACTGATGCAATGTGTTGTTATAATGATAGAATCCTAATGTGGATGCAGGTGTATCAGTTCAAATAGGCCAGTGGCAGAGTGGCCTTAAAATCACTGTAACTGATTTTTTCTGGGCAAGTTTTTCTTGTGTGTACTAACCCTAACTGTGACACCTGCCATCTTCTCCTCCACCTCAGCTGTACAGTGGATCCACTGCTTTCATATAGAAAACCTCAATTCCTTGCACAGAAGCCACAGCACCCGCAAATGGAAACATCCTGTTAAAACTAAACCCTGGGGCCGCAGTTAATTTTAGAATAGACTCATTCTTTAATTGAATAGACATTAGAAAGAGCTGTGTGAGATGCATTACAGGAATTTAAGCTCCAGACTGTCCAATTTGACCCTTTACAATGTCTATTACATACAGAAAGAATACTGTCTGAGAGAACAAAAAAACTCTATTTCTTTTAACATATTTATTCTTTCAGCATGCTTCGTTTAGGTTAGGTTAGGTAACAGGTGATAGGTTGGACTTGCTGATCTCTATGGTCTTTCCCAACCTTACTAATTCTGTGATTTTCTGCAACAAGTCCATGACTACTGATCAATTATCGTACATTTACAATTTTTAAAAAATACAGTCGCGTCTCTTATACCACGGTGTCGCGGGTCTTGCCCCCTACCCACAAAGCCTTCCTTCCATGTAGAATGGCAACTCATTACTATGCAAATTTGCCCCACACTGTCACAGGGCCTCCCCAGCGTTGTTTCAGCACTGTGTTGATGTGTATTGGTTCCCTCAGCAGCTGTGCTGGAGGGGGGGAAGCGGCGGAGCCACTGCCATGCTGGGGAGGGGGGGAAAGTGGCAGAGCTGCTACTGCAACGGCACCCAGAAGGGGGGAAGTGGCGGAGCTGCCACCGTGCCGGGGAAGGGGGGAAAACTGGCAGAGCCACCGCCACCGCCACGGTTGTGTGGGTTGATTTGCATATTCATGCTGCTTAATTGAACATTCATGCATGCCAGGTTGCACATGCGCTGTTGCGAAAAGGGGCCTCCTTAATTGCTGAAAAATCATGCCGCTAAGATGTGAAGCCGAAATATGGGGGACACAAAGTGAAAGAGGGCCAACTGTACCATTCTTTTAATAAATATCGAGGGTCCTACCCTACAAAATGTTTTCCAAATTACTCTTAGCAGAATTAGACCAAATATTTTCACATCTCCTGACGTCCACAAAATAAATACTCCTTCTACACATACAAATAGTATTTCTAGCTGTTTTAAGTATCAACTAGAGCCTACCTATGAGGAGAAGAGGATCCTTTGTTTTCTTTGTTTCACTTTACACACATATCTAATACAAATGCCACAGATTTGTTTTTCTTGTTTCTTAAAGTTTAATTAAAATGAAGACTTGCTAGTGGACCACTTTGTGCTATAACGTGGTGACTCAGGTGACTGTGCACACACATGCACACACATTCACATGTATACAAACACCTATGCCGTGGCGGGAGGAAATCTGCCATTTTGAACTTTTTACAAACTTACATTAAATGGCAGTGCCTGCAATAAGTGTGTTCTGATTGATGTAGCTTGTAATGAATTCTGTAGCAGTGTCCTCACTCTGTGAATGGCTGTATCCTCACCCTACCCATAAAGGATGGCAGCTTTAAGCCACACTTAAAATATTAATCTTCATTGTGTCAGGGAGCAAGTCTAGTTCCATTGCCAAATTTACATTGAAGTTAGCATTTGATCATTTGTTTGTTTAATCACACAGAATTGGAAAGGTGATTTAAAAAACCCTCTTTTGGCAGGCGAAATATTCATCCTTACGCATTGCTTCCTGAAGGACATAGTACCTGACGCAGCTCCTCTCACCAGCCCCATACCACGTTTTCCATGCTGGAAACACAAGACACGACTCAACTCTCATCTTGATCAGCTGTAGAAGTCTCTGTCCCCTGTTCTCCTGTGTGCTGGTTTTGTAAAGACAGCTGTATCTGATGGGATAAAGGGAGCTGTCTATCCCCAAGAAAATAATGGGATAAACCTTGTTTTGGGTGCTAGGAAATAATCACTATGCAACAGTCTTTATATGGTGGGTGTATTTATTTTCTGCGTAGTCTGATGTATTTGAAGGGCAGATTTGGGTCAATTTTGATTCTGCGTACTTTAGCAGAGCCTACTAATTATTCATAAAGACCCCACATTTTAGAGACATTCTGTAAAGTATGATTCTTGGAGGCTCAAGTATTACATTTATTGGTATACATTATAGAAGTAGATACAAAGTGTGACTAAATTTGACCCCTCAAAAATGGAGTTACCTGGCATTCTGCACTGTTGCTTTCTTTCTTAAAATATGCTGATGGTTGATAAAATAGATTTTTAAATAAAAAGGTGGTTTGAGGATTCAGAAAATTATAGATTTTAGTCAGTTAAGTAGAAGCTTAGAGATTTTTGGGATTTTAGTGAAATAGTGAAATTTTAGTGGATTTTAGAAGGATTAATAGATTTTAAAATCATTCACTAGGCCTGGACATTAAGATCGAATATTAAAGGTGAAAAACCTTGTTTCCCAGTCTGAATGGTAAACAAAAGAGGATTTTAGTCAAAACAAGGGGAAAAGAATGTGAGCTGATTGGTTGAAGGGCTTATGGCAAGGTGTAAATTTATGATGTAATGTTGAAGGGACACATATTCTGGGCATAATTTGCATATATATGAGGCATGGGTATAAAGATGGGTGGGGAAATCTGGGTTGGACTTTTGTTCTTCTTTCCTTGTTTCTTGGGCCAAAAATAAACTTTTCTATAGCATGCATGCAATTACCATGAGTCCCGACTGATTTTCCTTAAAGCAAAGGCACTAGCTAAAAGCTGATTGGGTAAAAGCTGAATACTCATAGTTCTTGTAAATGTCTGCTATGCACATATAAATAATTAAATAAATAAAATTAATAATTAAATAAATAAAATTAAATAAATAATTAAATAAATAAAATTAAATATAATAAAAAAATTGTAACACTATCTTCGGTACTAAATTGCAGAAAGAGATTGCTTGAAACTTGATAACAGGAAATACAAACAGCATTAGAAGCTGAGAAAAGGAGTGAAAGAACCAGGTAACATTTTGTACTGTTTTTTGCCTTGGGCTGTCAAATGTATGTAATATGACTGAAAAAATACAGTACACTGTATATTTAGGCTGCTTTATTCCACTAAATAGAGCAAATCTCTGTCCTGCATGAAAAGCAAACAGGACAGTGTTTTTCCTCTAATTTCTCCTCAACTGACCTTTCTCTTCCACTGAAGCATTTGTTTAGGGAATATACATATTGCCAATGTCACAACAGGAGACAGGTCTTAGTTCTTCATTTTCTATGATTTAGCCTGGTCTTGCTCCCAGTGGCATTTCATTGATTTCAGTGGATGCAGACACAGCTCCAGAACTGGCTATTGACTAAAGATACTGTGGTAAGAAAATTACTAACTTCCAGAGAAAAGGAAAATGGTTCCTGAATATAAAACTCTTAAGTGAGCATGAAAACCTTTAAACAGATGTGGTTTTACATGAAATAGCTGAACATTTCATAAAGGCATCTTATAATCCCTTGGCAGGAGTTGCTCGCAAAGAGTCCAGAAAATGGAAGGGAAACCGGACACTTGTGAGAAAAATGGCAGAGTAACCTTCAGAAGCCCAGGCCGCATAATGCTTAGGCTGTTTCAAACACCATAATGCTCTTAAGACAGTCTGTAATGAAAATAAAATGTTGTTGAAATAGTGATGCTATACTTTCTGAAGTAAAATTTCCTGAATGTGAAAGATTTTCTGTGGGCCTTGCTGGCATCCACTAATTATTTACCTGTGATGCTAACCACAGTATTTTATACATGTTTTGTTCCAGTTCTGTATCATGCCCTGCTGTCTTGCAAGCTGTCCACGAGGCTGAGCTTAAAAGGATTTGCCAGAGATCTAAGAAAGGCATGTAATCCAGGGGTACAATTTGGTAGGAGTAAACTGGGTGATATTGCCACACCTTTTCTCTTTCCAAAGCAATGCCAGCCACTGTGCTATGGCAGAGCCTCTCTAAAACCACTACCAGACGCAAAAGATCAGGACATTTCTGTAAGAGCATGCTTTTGCCTCCAGCTGCCCCCATGTGATGTCTGTATTCTTGTCTGCCTCAGTCCCAAGTGTGAGCACCAGCACAAATCACAGCAGCTCCCAGCACTGTTTCAGTGTAAGGGCCCTGGTCCTCTGCATTCACTAGAAATCAGCCCTTCCATCATAGAGTTGCACAATGGTTTGAGCTGGAAGGTACCTTAAAGATCCTCTAGTTCCAACCCTCTGGCACAGGCAGGGTCACCTTTCACAAGACCAAGTTGCTTAAAGACCCATCCAGCCTGGCCTTGGACACTTCCAGGGATGCAGCATCCACAGCTTCTCTGGGCAACCAGTTCCACTGCCTCTTTACCCTCTGAGTAAAGAATTTCTTCCTAATATCTGAGCTAAACTTACCCTCTTTTAGCTGAAAGCCATTCCCCCTTGTCCTATCACTACTACTGGAAAACTGCAATGACGTCTCCCTGGACTCTTCTTCTCCAGTCTGAACAATCTCAGCTCTTTCAGTCTTTATAGAGGAGGTGCTCCAGCCCTATGTTCATCTTAGTGGGCCTCCTCTGGACTCACTCAAACAGGTCCACATTATTCCTACGCTGGACTAATACACTCAGATGGGGTCTCATGGGACTGGAGCTCAGGATCCGTCTTTGCTTCATGGCACAAGCTGCCCCATAGAACCTTCTTCCCTTCTGTCCCTCAATTCTGTGAAAGCAAGCTCAGGCATAGGGGGCTAGCTAGGGTTATGACAATAGGGCATGGAGGTAGTCAGCAGTCTGAATCCAGAAAAGATGGTGGCAAATCAAATGTCAGTTTATTCAGACAACTCCTTTCTGGTCTATATGAAACTGAAATTGTGAATTTGCAATTGCAATCCACTTCTTTTTGAAATATCACTGTAATACATGGTAATTAGCAACCTTTTACAAACAATTCGCAGGCTGTCCTGAAATCAATCCACAAATTCCTTGTGCATTGCATTGCCTGAAACTGCTGGGTTCCTTGTCACCAACTAAACACATTCATCACACCTGAAGCAAAGGCCCTGCTCCAGATACCTCTCCAGTAGGAAGCTGTGCTAAGTAATCTTACAGCTAAATGCCTAATTGGCTTAGCCAGAAATTGAGAAATATTCCCACTTGGCCCTGGAGGGGTGAATCTCCAAAAGATGGTCACCAAAACCTAGTAAATAAGATACTGAGGTGGTACCCTAGAAGAGTCACTAAATGAGACGTTATCAGCAGACACGCATCGCCTGGTGAGGCCATGTCCTTACCTGCTTTTGAGCTCAGCCCCAGCTGTTTGGTGCAGGTTTAGCACAACCATTCTCAGAATGATTTTACAGTATTTTATTTGTATGCTCACAACCATCTTAGCAGTATGTTATTAATCCTACAGACTACATGTATTCATATTTTTCCCCAATCTGAATAACATAGCTAATATAATTTCTTACTCATCAATGCCCAGAGGACTAACAACCACTGGTCCAGGAAACTTTGAGCCTGGGGATCTATCAGACCTGGCAATTCAACCACAAGACAGTCTACACAGAAACTCTGAATCTACAATCTACTGGTTTTCACACCTTTTTTTAATCAATACAACCAACAAACTCTCCTGCCTGCTAGGCATGTTATCTATAATGGTAGCAGGAATCAGAACTGGCTACACTAACTGCAGGAAATTGACAGCACTGAGCAATCCCATTTCATTAGTAAGACCATCTCATCACCAGCTGCTCCTTGGAGACAAAAGTGCAGCAGCTGGCTCCCTAAGCATTAATTTCTCTTGCCACCCCCAGTGACTTGTAGCATTTGAGGCGTTGGTGACCTCATAGTCTGAGTTTATTTATGCACTAGAAATGCCTCTTCTGTCTTGATGACTTATTTTCCTGTCCATTTTTCTTCATAAGGGGAACGACAAACCATAAAATAAAAAAAATTATGTTTTTTCAACACAGATAGAATGCCTAGAGCCAAAAAATCTCCACCTCACATGAGCACTGTTCCAAGACCTGCATCGGGCAGTGTGATATGATCACAACAACTAGTTAAAAACTCTGATACCAGAGTGAAAACTTTGTACCTGGAAGGTATGAAATGCCTCTCTTATTTCAAATACCTTATTTAGAGAAAGAAATTAACACTGAAACCAAGTCCCACGCATTGTCATCAAATCATTGCTGTCCTAAATGAACTCTTCCTCCTGCACTGAGTTGTACCCAGGGGATTTTCCACAAATCCCCTTGAAATTACTAAAGTTTCTACAAAGGCAAGGGGGCTTGTGAATGGTCAGTTTAGTGCAGTGTAGGATCTTACAGTCAGTGCTACATTCAATTACTAAAATATGTGGACTTTCAAACAGCAATTCCCTACACGTGCACATGCAGTCTCCATCATGTGAGAAAACAAATTATGTTTGCACAACCTCGTGGAAAAGACTTCTTTCACAGAGTGGTATATGCTTCATCCGACATCCTGAGCTCCTGTGCTGAATCACTGTGTATCATAGCTGGAGGGGTGCAGGTGCTTTCATATAATTTTGTGGCTTTTGCGATTGAGTTTCAGCTCTTCTCTTAATGGAATAGGACCTGATGGGAATATGATGTGTCTCTGAGAGTAACTTGCTTTTGACTGTGGCTGTTACTACAGTACAGCTCACAGAAGTGAGGTGGGAGGGAGGGGAATTGAGTCCATCATCAGCAAGTTTGCAGATGATACCAAGCTGGGGGCAAATGTTGAACTGCTGGAGGGTAGGAGGCCTTTCAGAGGGATCTTGACAGACCAGAGAGATGGGCAGACTCCAATAATATGAGATTTAACAAGACTAAAGTGCCGGGTTCTTCACTTTGGACATAACAACCCCATCCATTGTTATCGACTGGGGGATGAGTGGCTGGAGAGTGGTGAAATGGAGAGGGATTTAGGAGTAATGATTGACAGGAAACTTAATATGAGCCAGCACTGTGCCCAGATGGCTAAGAAGGCCAATGGCATCCTGGCTTGTATCACGAACAGTGTGGTCAGTCGGACTAGGGAAGTTATCCTTCCCCTGTACTCAGCGCTGGTCAGACCACATCTTGAGTACTGTGTGCAGTTCTGGTCTCCCCAGTTTCAGAAGGATGTTGAGCTGCTTGAGAGGGTCCAGAGAAGGGCGACAAGGATGGTGAAGGGACTGGAGGACAAGCCCTATGGGGAGCAACTACGGGAATTGGGGTTGTTCAGCCTGGAGAAGAGGAGGCTGAGAGGTGACCTCATTGCTGTTTACAACTACTTGAGGGGAGGTTGCAGTCGGGTGGGTGTGAATCTCTTGTCTCAGGCTGACGACACCAGAACAAGAGGACATAGCCTCAAACTATGCCAGGGAGGTTTAGGCTGGATGTCAGGAAGAGGTTTTTCACAGAGAGAGTGATCACTTATTGGAATGGTCTGCCCAGGGGGGTGGTGGAGTCGCCATCCCTGGAGGTGTTTAAGAGAAGACTCGATGAGGAGCTTAGTGACATGGTCTAGATGTTGGGAGGCTTGGATGGATGGAGAGCAGTGCCCATGGTTCCACACTTGTGGGCCTGATCCCTGGGTGGGAGTTTGCTTGTGAGTTGGACTAGATGATCCTGTGGGTCCCTTCCAACTCAGAATAACCTGTGAACCTGTGAAATACCAGCCACCTGGGTCAAGATGCCTTAGAGGTATGAACAGTCTTGTGCTATAACACTCGACAATATGAAGCACAATAAGACTTTGTAAGAACGGTGGAAGTATTTTTAATAATACTCCACACCTAAATGGAAACAACAAATAACAGGTTTCAACAGCAGAATTTGTCTAGTTTTATAGATTAGCTATTTTATTCTAAATATTCTTAGGAATCTAAAAGCCATTTCTGAATTAGGAAACAAAGGCAAACAAATAGACAAGATGCATCTTCCAACAAGAAAGTAGTTCTTCGAAACCTTCATGGCCAATTTATTTCACTTGAAAGCAATTCAAGTTTGTTTCTTTTTTTTGTCTTTTGGTTTCTTGTATCCTAAAGTTGTGACTAGAAGAGAGTTAGTGTGTATTTTTGGAAGCATAGGCATCATTACTTCTAAAGTAATTTAAAGAAAAGTACTTGAATCCTTGCAGCAAATGGGAGCCAGCACAGTCGTGGCAGAGGGTTACCAGAGCAAATGCTAATGAGAGAAAACACAGTAAGCTACACCTTCCCTGAATTCAAATATCAGGACTGATGATTACCTCATACTACCACATCTGGCACTCAAGCTGATAAAAACAGAGTTATTAAGAAGATCTCTAAGTTTTTGTGGACCAATTGATTGCATTATCTTAATTAGACAAGAGCAGAATTTTTTAATGTTGTATTCAGGTCACTACCTGAGTGATTGTAAATCACTTTGGAGAAGGTTGTGGCAGCTCCTTTGGGGATGATTTGAGGTGGGTGGAATGGGATTGACCTGAAACTTCTTAGAAAAGAATCTATGGCCTGGCCTGGCCTGACCTGACAGGCATCTGGTCAATGCAGAGTGTAGGGAACCTTGCCTTCTGATGGCTGAATATTTATCAGGCCATGAACTATGAACTGGTGCAGCTGGTTAACTGATGTCAGCCTGGTGTAGTGCCATGAATTTCCATGACACTAGGTTCACATGACTGTAAACCTTTAATTGTGCTTCGCAACATAGCTGAGGGTCTTCTCAGCAGACAGACTGGCAAATCTTGCAGGGGCACTTTCAGATGTTACTGGTCTGATAGCTGTATTTCTGCCCTCTTGGGTTATTAATCCTGTGGAATACAAAGGAGCAACATGTGCCTGTGTCTCAACTGCTCCAAGGCATAGGACAAATTTTCAACAAAATCACCCCCAAAAGTGAACTGCTCAATGCTAACTGTTCATTGGAATAAGGCAAGTAACAGAAGAAGGGCAGACAGGCACAGCAGTGTCTTCAGCCACTTCAGCAAAATTCTTCAGAGGATGTTTGCCAAGGTTCTCGCTGACATCGGATCTAAGCAGAAAGGTATGGAAGGTACAGTGACTGAGTTCTGACAGTTCTCCTAAGGAAAGGGGAGAGGGCACAGGTGTGCAACAGATCTTTAAATATGTCTGGGTAGTAAAATGTGGCTACAGCATGAGATTTCAAACTTTGTAGAACTAATAAGTGCTTTAATTCACTGTTTCGTTTTAGATTTATATGCTACACACACACGTAAACAGGAAAAAGTATGTTGCAAAGTCAACCACTCAAAGATGGAAATGCCAGAATTAAGACGGCCTTTGCAAATTCACTGCCTCATCTGTGGGTCTTCATATGTTACGTAGGTTTCAGTTTATGTGGCTTTTTACATCCTTTTTCCACAGACCCTGTCCCATATTCAGAGCAAAGGCCAAACAAACCTCATTTAATGAGGAGCTGTTTAAAACTGTTTTATCATCCTTGTTCAATGGCTGTGGTAGCAATACAAGCTAATATTTATTGTGTGTTGTTTAAACCCTTATGGGCATTTTTAATGGTGCTGTCAGTGTCCAAGTCTATTTTTACAACTTTTCTATGAATAGGGGGATGAGTCTGATCCTGCTACTGTTACTGTAAGTGGTGAGTAACTTCTTTCATGATTACTTTCATGATTGGAATAAAGAAAGAGAATTCAGGCCTAACTCACAGTCAGCATATTTGTACTTCTAAATGCCCTTCCCTTGCACAAGGAGAGTGTGTGGGAACGTGATAACCATCTCCTGGGATGAGTTAGGTTCTCACCAGGGAGATGTAGAATGAATTTATTAACTAGTTCAAAGAGGTGGAATCTGGATTGTCAGTGGTAGAGGGATGTATCGTTAAATCCAGATATGGCTCTGGAAGTGCAGTTTTTCTGTTTCCTTTTGTACAGTATCTGGTCACATAAATCCTCATGTGCAGCCTCTTTCAGCCATAACGCCCAGCACTCCTGGCTGGCAGAGGCTGAAGTGTGCAGAGGCAGCCTGAACAGCAGGAGAGGAAAGATGACAAAATTGTTTTATCATCCCACTTAACAGCTTCCTCTGTACTATAATACAGGACATTTGATAACCTATCCATTTGTGTGGACAGGGTCAAAACATTGTCCCTTAGATATAATAGCTACTAGTGTAATTAGTGAAAACTACAGAGTCAGGATCTAAGAGATTGTAACAGCAAAATGAAAAAGCATGCCTAATGCTTTCCTTTATAGCAAAGCTTTTCCACTGGTTTACAATCCTAGACAATTTTCAGCTTCCAAACTGAAATTTCCCAACATTGTTCACTCTTCAAGACTCAGTACTTGGTGAAATTACAAGGTGCTTACTGTGTTTATTTAAGGTAATAAGAAGATAAAACAAAAGTAAATGTATCTACTAGGATTTGTTTGTTTGCTTTTTTATATTAAATGAGAAATGCTGAACAATACTTGGCACAGCTCTTACTCCTCAGCAATTTACTATAGAAGGAGGTATGTTTTTGAATAATTTCCTGACCAGTTAAGTGGTTTGGTTTTGTTTTCCTTCTAAAATAAAACCAACAACCAGTTTTTTAATTCCTGTGGTAGGTGAGCAATTGACTTACGGGTCAAGCACAGAGTAAACATAGTATAGTAAATAGAGTAATATCAGACTGGGGACCTGTCACTGGTGGGCTTCCACAGGGCTCCATCTTAGGCCTTGTGCTCTTCAACTTCTTCATAATTGACTTGAATGCAGGACTGGAAGAGATACTAAGCTAGTTTGCAGATGACAGAAAACTTGGAGGAGCTGTTGACTCTCTCAAAGGCAGGGATGGGGCAAACCCTGAGTGTAGGTGCAGACTGCAGAGTGAGAGGCTGTAAAGCAGTGCCACAGAAAGGGATCCAGGGGACCTGGTCGATGGCAAGTTGAATATGAGTCAGCAGTGCCCTGGCAGCCAGGAGGGCCAACTGTGTCCTGGGGGGCATCAGGCAAAGCATCACCAACCGTTCGAGGGAGGGGATTGTCCTGCTCTGCACAGGTGCGGCCTCACCTAGAATATTGTGGGCAGTTTTGGGCACTACAATATGAAAAGGATATTAAGCTATATGAAGGTGTACAGAGGAGGGCAGTGAAGATGGTGAAGGGCCTTGAGGGGAAGCTGTATGAGAAGCAGTTGAGGTCACTTGGTCTGATCAGCCTGGAGAAGAGGAGACCAAGGGGAGACGTCACTGCAGTCTACAATGTCCTTGTGGGGGGAAAAGGAGGTGTACACAATGATCTCTTTTGTGGTGACCAGTGGCAGGACCCGAGGGAATGGCCTGAAGTTGTGTCAGGGGAGGTTTAGGTTGGACATTTGAAAAAGGTTCTTCACTCAGAGGGTGGTTGGGCACTGAAACAGGCTCCCCAGGGAAGTGGTCACAGCCCCAAGCCTGACAGAGTTCAAGAAGAGTTTGGATTCTCTCATGGTGTGACTCTTGGGAATTGTCCTGTGCAGGACCAGGATTTGGACTTGATGTTCCTTGTGGGTCCCTTCCAACTCAGCATATTCTGTGATTCTGTGATAAAGAAATGAGAATTCTATCCATGCTATAGAGTAGTGTATGTTCCAAGAAGCATATGGTGATAAAATCATACCTGCTATACATTCTTAATATTCTTCTCAATGTCTGTAAAATGCAATTTATATAGTTCCTACTTGGTAGGATAAGACAATTCTGGCAAAAATGGTTAAAAGTGCATAAATAACAGAAAAGGCAAAATACTATTTTAATTTTTGGTTTCTTGGACATTGCAATAAAAAGTGGAAAAAGCTCTTTTAAAATGTATTCAATTTATTTTTTAAAATTATTATCTGACAATATTGTTTTTATTCTGCCAATCACTACAGTAAAACATTTTCAATAAAAAAGAAGCAAAATATACTTTCAAAAATTCCCCATGAGATGTTAAACTAAATAGGATAATACAAGTATGTGATTATGTGCCAGTATGTCAAACATTGGCACTTACTCATAAAAAGCCATTATAATCCCCCCTGGAAACTCTTCCTATTCCCTCCTTGCTGATAAATGATTCCAGCCTGGAATCTGGCAGACTGAAGATCACTAAAAGCCACCTTTATGTCTTTCCTCCTCTTGTCTCTCCCCTGAGTGTTATGTGCTTTGAAGCTGCATGAAGCGAGAAGATTGGTACTACGAGCCATGGATCAGTGGGCTACTGCCTCTACAGAAAACCATTTGACTGTAGTCAGCTGTGCCTTGAATGTCCTCCCCAGTGAGCTGGGACGTGTGCTGCCTGTGGCCTAGTGATCTTTAAATATATAGTAGCCAAAAGCAGGCAGGCTGCTGCTGGTGTCATCCTACTGCAACTGAGCGTGATTGCTCCAAAATTCAATTGTAGTCAGGAGAGAGACAGGCAGACACACTTGGTGGAAATTAATCAGATAATTTCTATCCTTTCCATCACTGTTGTGTTTTAATTAGTGCCAGCCTTATTCTCCCCATGAGTCAGTAGAAACATCACTCAATAACACCACAGAACAAGGCCCAGCTTTTTGGTTGGATCCAATTAACTTCTTCATTCTTCCTGTACAGCCCCAAAAGAGGTGCTGAGTTGGGTATGTGTTAATCAATTTATCATAGCCACCTATCCAAATTTATGCAATAATTCTCCCCTTCAAGTAATAGGGAACTTCTTATCTCAATTTAAAGTAGAAATTAAGACTGAACTGGGAATGCTTAATGCTTTGTGTAGCCATCATTTAATGATAAAATGAAGCTATTTAGTCTTCTTAGCTCCATCTCTCTGACTTTACTCCACACTCCCCAGTAGCTTGGTGAGAATCTGGGTTTTAGCCTTTCTTTTTTTTCTGTCGCTATCTGTGTCTGTGCAGCTGTCTGTCAGCCTTCCCACAGAAGCTTCCCAAAGTTAGCCGATTTCAGTCAGGTTTTGCCAGGTCAAAGATCTCAAAGGTACTAAATTTATAAAATAGACTGCCCATCAAGTACAGAAAATCTGTTAATACTTGCACTGAGGGAAAAACCTCTTAATCATTAGTTCAACCCTTCTAAGGCATCAGAGCAGCTGGGGACCCAAAGTGGGAATGATACAGGATGCCATGACCACGTGTAGCAGCTCTTTGTACTTTGTACTATGTAGTTCTGGCTAGTACAGAACTAATTTTTCTCACAGCAGATGGTATGGTGCTGTGTTTTGGATTTGGGACTAAACCAGTGTTGATAACACACCAGTATTTTATCTGGTGCTGAACAGAGCTTGCACAACATCAAGGCTTTCTATTTTCCCACCTTTTCTAATTTTTCCAGTGAGCAGATCACTGGTACCCAAAAGGTTGGGAGGAGACACAGCTGGGGCAGTTGACCTGGATTGACCAATGCAATATTCCAAGCCCTATAACTTCATGCCTATCAATAAAACCTGTCTTTCTAAAGTAGCCATTGCTCAGAGACTGGCTGCTTGTTGGACGTGACGAGTGAATGCTTTTGTATTGCTATTATTATTTATTTCATACCTTCAGTAATTGAACTGTCTTTATTTTGACCCATGAGGGTTTTTTATTGTTTTTGCTCTTCCTGATCTCTCCCCCATCCTGCTGGGTGTGAAAGGGAGTGAATGTTTGGGTGGCTAATTTCTGAACAGGGTTAACCTACAACATTAATCTACATCTACTTGAGGGCTACCTGTAGCAATATAGATTAACCTAAATGGACAAAGAGCTGAAACACATATGACAAACAAATAAGTTGCCACACTGGAAGTATTCAAACCCAGATTAATTGAACATAGTAGATTTAGAGTACTGTGAAGCAGTAAAAAAAACAACCCATGTAGCATGTGGAAAAACATTTGTAACTGAATACAAATACACACAGGGGTGATTACCTAAGGGTATTTACTTTCTCACTTTGCAATGACTTTCCTGTATCCTGAGATGCACAGTGGCAGCTATCTAGAGCTGCTTAAAAATTAAGTAAGAAAGAAAGGGTAGATGCCTCATAACCCAGAAGCACATCATTTGGAAACAAGGTGAAGAAGGTTTTTGAAAGAGGTTGGCAGTTGTAGGGTGATTCTGAATTGCCAGCATGATGTCTCTGTGAACAATGTGTTGTAATTTGACATGGTTCCACTAGAGATGCAGAGGCATGAATGCCACAGAAGGCAGTGAAGCAGCCATGCCTGCCATTGTATGTATTCATACTTGATTCTAGGGTATTTAGAGAAATGTTTATTCAAGATTTTAAGCTTGGTCTATTAAGCCTAATAAAACAAGCGAGGTAGAAATATCATTCCTGTCTACCCAATCAAGGAACAAAGGGAATAGGAAATATAAACAGAAAAACAAAAACCTGAAACTTACAAACAATATTGATATAATTATAAATAACTTTTAAGTGACCATTAACACCATGGCATGAAAAGGTTTCTCATCAGTAGCAGCTGGGATCACGTTGCAGAATTGCTTTGCCATGAAAGCAAGTAGGACTTGAAAATTGCTTGCCGTGGCATTCTGGAAATTCATGGAGACTTACATATTAAGGTGCCTGTGATGATGGGCTGGACTATCTAAGATAAGATATTAGAAAGATAAGATAAGATAAGATCTTTCTAATCCTCAGACCTTAATAGCTTGAGAAGTAAAGAAATTAGGTAGTGTTAGGTATCAGGAAAACCTCTTGGTATGAAAATCTGTTGGATAATGGCATTGACTACCAGAGGAAGCTGCTGGATCTGAGACAATAACTGCATTAATAGGGAAAGCTTCTGGATCCCTCTTTCTCCCTGCAAGCAATTAAATAATTCATTGAATAGTTCTCACAGTTGGAATTTGGGAGCAGGTGAACACAATACTGTAGAAATACACGTGAAGGGACCACCTAGGTTCATCTTACCTGTCAAGGTTTAACTGCTTGTAAAAATAGTGCTCTCTTCCAAAATGGGGTGAAGCAGTAAGAAACATCATCTTTTCATGGACTTCTTTGTTTTTTGAAGAAGAAAATGTATTGATTTAAAGTTTTTCAGGGCCACATGGCTCAGCATTCAGAATCAGAGAAAAAGTTTCAACATTTATGTATGTGCACTACCTTTGCTTAGACACTGAAAGTAAGTATTTTTTCAAAAGTACATCTGATAGTGACCTTTGATTAACTGGCCTTTTTTGGTCTCCCAAGTGGGAGCTGGGCACTTAGAAAATATCCTGCTCCACATTTGACCACAATGGGTACCCTAGCTCACTCAGATGATGATACAGTTAATGTGTAAGCAGTTGGACTGTCCTAGCCACCATTCACTGAAGAGATCAATTGGAATGAGCTCTTCCTGAGGAGGAAAGGCATTTATGAGTTTTCTGAACTGGCAAAAACTTAAAAGAAAAAGTCCAATATAATGACATAAATAAATTTGCTAATCTACAGCTAATTTTTTGTAATGCAGTGGTCCACCAAGCCGGTGTACTATATCAGGTAGGCCTGTGGCATAACTGTACTGAACAGCTTGAAAAGTAGGCTTTCTGTTGTGTAGACTTGGCTTTATATTTTTATTTATTCAGTTCTACCCCAAAGCTCACATAATAGAGGACTAAAAGTGAAATGCCACTGATTGTTTTTAATTTGTGCACAGTAAATGTCACCAGGAAAAGACCATTAGTTCAGGAGATATCCTACCACCCCGGAGCTTATTGCTAGCATTGGTTTGAAACCTGTGTTTACTTTCTGTAAAATCTGACAGAATGATGCAATAGGAACAGCCTTGATCATTGTACTTTCGAAATAAAATAAGGACCTGAGTGATCAGATAATAAGTACCTTAATATTTACTAAGCAAAGCCTGAGTAACATTTTGGTAAAATGTTAGATTCAGTTACATCACCACTAAAACTTAGAAGCTTGAATCAGAATTTATTTCAGCATCATTAACTGACTGAGTTTAATGTAAATATCACAGTCATTCTGGCCTTTGAGAAGCAGATTTAAAAAAAAAAAGCAAATCTGGCATTTATTGTTTCACTGAGCACTCGAAAAAATGTCACTGTAGTTTAGTGAGGTAGATTTTTTCCTGGTTTTTGACTCAATCAGCTGTAGAACACATGGACTTCAGCTATTCCTTAAAAAAAATTCAAACCCTTTTACCATATCTTTGTCTCTTTACTTTGGAAAAACACAACACAGGGCTTTCCAGGTTTAGCTTCCAGGCATAAACAAACTCAGATGTTTGAACCTATTCTGGAATGTTTAGCATCCATTCCAAGAAAAACATTATATTGGCCCCAACAGAAGAAGTGTCTGAATACTATTTCATTGTATTGATTGCTGCTTTCCATTTTACCACTACCTTTTGATCATTTTTTAATGTCTTAATCCAACCAGTTTTTGGCTTGGTGACCAGAAGCAGAAGTTGGCGGGCTGTCAGGATTACCATTATGAAGCAGGCAATACAATAACGTACCAAGCAAGAACAAGTGTACAGTCTGTTGCATCTGATGTATTTAACTAAAGATTTTTAAAACAAGTGTGACATCACTGCTTGATGGATTTTAGTTTCCACTAAAATGAGGTGGAGAGAGTGGGCATAAGTGTGTTTTGTAGATGAAATACATATTCAGCTAACAAAGAGACAAAGAGGAAACTGGGACATCAAGTTCTCCCAGAGAACTCCTATGCACTACTAAAATGTAGAAAGAAGTGGTGTTTTCAGTCTCCAAATTAGCCTTCGCTCAGTGAAGCCAGCAGTAAAATTCCCAGTAGTTGCAAGTAATGTCAGGTTAGATCATGGTTCTTCAGGCCACTAAAAACCCTACCCTTTAAAAAATTATTTTTTTGTGTGTCCCTAATGTCACACTGGTGTCCTCTGGACCTTAAACTTCAAACTTGCTTCCTGCTTTCCTGAGCCTGTGTCATCACCATTCCAGTATAAAGGTGGCCTCCACTTTTGTGCAGCCAGATTCCCCGAGTTGTGAGGAAAGGGATGATGCGCATTTGAGCTGTTGCCTTCATGTAGTGTGGCTGTGCTCTCTAGACTGAATTCCTTGACTGTAGAATACAGATAATGGCACTTCCCTGCCAACATGGATTATGTGAATTTCTCAAGCATTCTAGGGATAAATGCCAAAAAGTAATGTAACAGGTGATGCTGCATATTTTATCAACAAGCATAGAACCATTACTCCATTATTCAGAAAACTTGAGACACAGACAAGAAAAACAAATTAAAAGCAAAGAAAAGAGCACTATTAATAATAGTGAAGAAAAAGAAATGGCATATAATGTGACTTCTAAAAAAAAAAAAAAATCTTCCTACAACTATACAAACCATTACATTAAATACGATTTTCCATATGATTAAATGAGCTTCTCTCAATTTGCCTACCTTACACTTTCCTTAAAACCATTTACATATTTTCTGTTCTGCACATACCCAGAATATGAGAACAGACTATTCAGTGCGTGTACTCTAACAGTTCCTAAACAATCAAGCTGAAAACTTCTAGAGCATTAAAGTGTCTGAAGAGGACACACAGAATTGCAGGCACACTCTCTCTCTCTCGAGGCTGGAGTGCAGCAAAGAATGTTCAAGGAAAAAGACCACACAAGACCCTCCTAAGGCTGGAGCACACCCTCCAGAGGGGTCCTTCTCCAGCCTTATATATTGCAGCTGTGGGAGAGGGTGTTAACGAGCTCCAAGCCTCTGCAGCTGTGACCTGGGTATTGTTGGAAATTTTTCCTTAAGCTGCTGCTTCTGGGTTTTTTTTTTTCCCTCTTTCAGATAGAGGAAATGACCGTGGTCACTAAGGACCAGTATCCACAACAAAATTCCCTCATAGACTGAAGCTGTTATTTCATAACGTGACCATTATTTCCCAACAGTGGCATAATGTTTCTTCTGGAATGCCATTTACTGGTTGTTTTTTTTTTTTTAAGTGCATAATTTGAAATAAAATAATTTGTCTTGTGTTTTGTAGTGAGATAAGATAGATATATGTGTGTACAATATTTTAGTCAAAGTAATGGCTGCCAAAGTATTATTTACTCTAAGCTTTGAGATATGCTTTTTCCTGGGAAAACCAAGCTGCTATGTATTTTCTTCTTAATCTACTCACTTGGATTGAAATCTACTTGGATTTCACTGCTACCTGGAATTAAACATTAGAGATTTTCATTGTTGTTAGAACTGAATTGTCATAATGGTAATTGTTATTTAATATTTCAGTACATCCTGTACTTAATCCGTTTAACACACACTAAAGGATCCTGGATTGCAATACGAAGAATAAGCCTGTAATTGTTTTAATCTGAAAGATGAAGAAAGTTCAAGGTAAACAAAATTCAATTAGTATAGGCAAACCTTGATAAAAAGATGCAGATTTCATTTTTTGCTTTATGGCACCATAATAAAGCACATTCTTGGAACATACAGTTAAATGTAATTGTTTCGACAGTGCGTTGCTAGTAGAGAACATAAAGGCACAAGCTGTTGAAAACTTTCCATCTGCTTACATCCTTAGGTTGGTTTTCTTCTTGTTTCATGCTTGAGTCCTGTTCCTCCTTATTACCCTCCATGGCCGCCCAGGATTATTTTCAAAGATGTGAGAGCTAACCAACCCAGAGGAAGCATTTTACAAGGCTGGCTTCCTCAATGCTACCGAGCAATCTCAGTTCAATAAATTTGAATGAAAGGAAGACTCCCCTCTCCATCCAAGAGCAGAGCCGAGAGTGTTTAGGAGCACACAGAACAGATCCTGTTCATCTTGTCAGGAGCTGCACCCTGTCTCTGGCAGGGATGTTGCCATCACATCTCTAGCCATGACCGGTTCACAGGTTCCTCCGAGTTGGAAGGGACCCAGAGGATCATCTAATCCAACTCCCAAACAGCCTCCCACCAGCTAGACCATATCACTAAGCTCCTCATCGAGTCTTCTCTTAAACACCTCCAGGAATGGCGACTCCACCACCCCCCTGGGCAGTCCATTCCGCAGAGAGATCACTCTCTCTGTGAAAAACCTCTTCCTAACATCCAGTCTAAACCTGCCCTGGCATAGCTTAAGGCCATGCCCTCTTGTTCTGGTGTCGTCAGCCTGAGAGAAGAGATTCACACCCACCTGGCTGCAACACTCCCTCAGGTAGTCTCCTTTTCTCCAGACTGAACAACCCCAGTTCCCGTAGCCGCTCCCCATAGGGCTTGTCCTCCAGTCCTTTCTACCAGTTCTCCAGTCCAGTTCTACCACAAACTCAGCAGCCTCCACCACAGACATGCACAACAGGTCTCTGTGCAAGCCTCTGAAGCAACCGAAGGAACCAGAGTTTGCTGGGTGAGGTGAATTCCACTCTGATATTTCAGAGCTGAAATAAGAGGGTCAGTCTGAACAGACTGAAAACTTGGTTTGTTCTGTTTTGGTTTGTTTCAAATTGTGAAATAAATTAGATTTATTTAAAAAGTTTTCTGGGTTTTTTTTTTTTAAACAACATTTTCCATGCAAAAAGAAATTACTAGTGTAGGACATTTTAGGTCCAATTCACATGTCTCTATAGGAATTCCAGCATGCTTACAGTGTCAGCAGGGCATTGATCCTGATGTTTCATGCCCTTTAAATTGTGAGAACTATGAGAATCTTAAAGAGAAATCAGATTTACAGCCTGTACCATCTCAAACTTTGTGCATGTATGCACAGAGACATACAGTATTTACACAGAGAAGATCAGGACATGTTTCATTGAAATCTGCAGAATACACATTTGGTTTTAGCAGAGTGTAAATCTGGACTATGTGAAGCAACACTATGTGACAAGGACCTACAAAGTCAGTCTCTAAAAGCAGATAATCTTGAGTCAATGCTGGAACTCCCCCCTTTATTCTCCTTTCCTGCCCTTGCTCACATCTTAGATGAATGTTCATAATATTCTTCTCTGACAAATTCTTCCAAAAAAGAGGTGTTTCTATTCTAGCCGTATGACTCATGCCTGTCATGCCCTTCTTAGGCCAGAAAGAAATAGAAGAGCTGTTCTGTAGTCCATTGACTTCAATGGATCTTGATCCAGATATGTAAATCATGTTTCTACATAACAATTAAAATATTAACTTGTTAGGGCAGGCTCTAAGTCAGTGAAACTGCCTTATAGTGCATAACTTTTTCTTCCTCTATAAGAAAGACACTAAAAAAAAAGGGAAAGAGTGTCAGGGTTCTTTTACTCCAATTTTTTTTTAATATGAAATACATATATAGTAGTGGAGTCCCATGCAATACATGATCAATGTAAAATTAAGCATTGTGACATTTTCCCTAGCCTGTTGGCAATAATTATAAAATAGACTCAGGTACAGAAAATCAAATAATGAGATCATCAGAGCTCACAGTAAAATCTCCCCATTAAAGTACTTTAATGAACTACATTCCTGCATTCAATTGCTCCCGTACTCTTCAATGTAGCTACTTCTGCATGCATTTTAGTTCACCAGTGCCAAACAAGAAAATTATCTTTAGGAAATGTTCATTGTCTTGTTGCCACTCCATTTCTTTCTCACTTTCTTAATTCTACCAGTTCACTCTCTCCCTTTGGGTACTCATGTCTGTATTCTTTGTTTCCTCAGACTTTTAATGTCACTTTCAGTTTAGATAGATGAATAGTCCACTGCTTTTAGCAATTAGACATTTTTCTAGTGAGCCTGGGATTTTTTTTAATACCTCAAGGTTCCTGCTCTGCACTGATATGAAGTACACCCATATTTCCAGGAGTTTACAGTCATGCTATTCAAAATATTAGTTCAAACTTGATAAAAGACAACCATGGATGTGGAATTTATTTTGTGCTAACGTCATGTTTTAATCGTACGGCTAGCCTCTCAGCTGGGAGTTTGAATCAGTCCAGGGAATGCACGGCACACCCAACATCTTTCTTTTTTTCATTTGAAGATGAAATAAGTGAGTACAAAGTTGAAAATTTTGACCACTTTATTTATTGTGCGTTTTTTCCCAAAACTAAATTGTGCAAATCCTTACATGGCATGTTCGATGTGGACATTCACTATTTCATTTCAAAATAAGACAGCAAGATAAAGATCACAAACAGTAGAATTGTTCAGACTTGAAAATGCTCTTATACTTCACTTACTGTGGTGTTATTGTTGCAAAATGAAGGTGTCCCGTTGCCCCACACTGTTAGAGAAGTGAATGTATTTTCAGAATTATACCCATATTCCAATACAATTTAGGAGAGTGATAATAGAGAAAAGCCCTGAAAAGTCTCCTCCTGCCTCATTTTCCCATGTCCAAAGTACTCCATAAGTGCAGGAAAAACAAAGCCCTGGGAGTTTAGTTTGCTCAACACTTAGTTGAATCCATCCACCACTGTAGCAACAGTCCCAGATAGAGCTGAAACTGCATTCTTTGCTGATCTTCCTAGTGGAACAAAGTCTATAATGACTAGGTAGGTTTCGTTTTGCATGTCATAAATACACAAGCACAAGCGGCACAAAGCCGGATGTTTCTATGAGAATTTGGTTTGAAAGCAAAACCAAGCCCTACAGAAAGCCTATTAGAAAGAAACCCTGAGAAAACACTTTAGAGCCACAGTCTTCCCTTTGCCAAAAAAGCTGTTAAGAAATACTGTCTCAATATCAAAATTTGTGCTGAATGAGCAAAGAAGTGGTCAAAAAAATAAGCAGATGATGCATCCCCCACCCACCTTGATGCTCACACAGTCACAAACACAATATGCAGGCTGCTCCCTCTTGCAAGAGTTATGGATGCCTGACTATAAATGTCAAGGAAAATTCCTCATGGTAACCTAGTCTGCTCTCCATGCTGACAGACTGTTTGATTTCAGAAAGTTGCAATTTACCCTCTTTGTACTACAATGAGCAAGCCTGTCCATTAAAACAATTACTCCTTTTACATAGTGGATTTCAAACCCTTGGCATAACTTCAATGTGATTTTGGTATGATTGTGTATGCAAGAAAGAAAAAAACCAACAAACTAGGTTGACTTCTGAATCTTGTGTTCCTGAAACCCTTGGGAATTCTGTTTAATCAAGAATTCAGAAGTTGGCCTCAGTGAAAGCTTTAGCAGCAGCATGGGCTGGCCTCAGCCCCGCTAGTCAAACCAGTGATTTCCCATGCAGGTTCTGTTCCACTCCAGGCCACAGTTCCAGCACCACTCAAATCTGCACTGGGGGCGAGGACATTTCATGTGCATGCAGCCACCTGCAAAAAAGCAACACAATGGCTTTCATACTTGGTGAGCACTTAGAGATGGAAATCGACAATTAAAAGCATTATAATGAACATTCTTAGGCATTCATTTACCAATGAAGTAAAATACCTAATAAAAGTACAGACCTGAAGAATATTTCCCTTGGCTTTCTAAACCTGCTACTCGCTCTTTTATTGGGCTGTAATATGCTGGTCTTACTTGAGGGGCTGAAGGATTAGGAGGAAATGAAAAAAGATTGTGCTAGAAAGAGGGAAATAAAGTCAGTCTGTGGCCTCTCAAACCAGTCATGGAGGTATCTCCTCAAGGTTACTCTATGCTAGTCCAGCTGTAAGCTGGAAAATGAACAAAATTGAATTCTTTTTTGAATTTGTATTCAACAACTGCAAGATTTGCAAAGAGAGTAAATTAGGAGATACAGACTTCAGTGGCTGACGGATGATTATATCGAAATCACATTAGTAATTTAAGTTGATTTGACCTTTCAGAATCAGCCTTTTGACTAAATCTGTGTTTCTTGTGTGTTGGGTTTTGTACTTCCACATGCCATGAAAGCAGCTTTAATCTTTCTGCTCACAACCTTGACAAAAGTTTATTTTGTAATATATAAAACATTGATATTGTCAAAGGTCACTACAGAAATACACTTGAAGTGGAAATTATGTTGCTTACCACACAAAGAGATCATTTGTATCATTCAAACTGAGAGAAAACCATGCAGTATGAAGAAATGCTGAAATGTCATCTTGGTTTGACTCCAAATGGCAATGGGAAGTACAGGGAGTGTGTGTTTCCTACCGTACAAATTGCTACCCTTACACCATCTTTTTTATAAATGCCACTCTGGAATGTTTCTCAAAAGGCAAAACCAGCAGGAGACACAAGATCTAGTCCTGTCTGCCTCACAAGACACGGAGAGAAAACTAGTTGTGACAGCAAGGTTTATTCATCACTTCATATATTTGTGTAAGAACAGCAATGCACCAGAAAGCTTTTGACTTTATTTAAATGTGAACATACCAAAGCCTTCATGTTACAGTTTATTTAAAGTTTAGATCCAGTCCTCTCTTATGATTTGTATTAAGCCACCACTGTGTAAAACTCATTTCAGTCCTGACACAGGACCCAAACCTCAACAGACACCTTCTGTCAAATGTGTGCCTTACCTGCTAAGCCCCATAAATGATATTATTCTCAGCAGTCAGGGTGGAGAGTGCCTCAAGCAACATGACCTAGAGCTCTGTGAGTACAGCAGTCCTCTGAGAGACATGGATGTGTGTTTAAACTCTCAGACTGGGAATTGAGCCGTGGGAAAGCGTTTCACTCTTTCACTTCAGCTATTACAAGAAACTTACTTGCATCCAGAAATATTCTGGAATGTCTATAGGTTATAGTTTATACAGGTTATTACAGAAAAGTTATTGGCATTGTCACTGTCCCTTGTAAGAGACTGTGTTCACAGAAGCAACTGGGGAAGGAAAGCGGTGTTATTCTCCTGTGTGGAGTCAATGTACTCCTCTTGAATGAGGACTGTTGGCAGACTTCAGCGTTGAGTTGTCAGCCTCATGATAGCAGCTTAGAAGCTGGCAGGTGCAGTACCCATGACTAAAGAAGAAAGCAAGCACTGCACTTTTTAAGCTTCATGCCTTAATTTGCAGAATGACAGAATCACTGAGGTGATCTAGTCCAAACCCCACTGCACAAATCAGGGTCAACTGAAGTAGGGTGCTCAGGCTTGCATCCAGCTGGGTTTTGAATGTATCCTAGAATAGAAACTGTTTCTGGGCAACTTGTTTCAGTCTTCAGCCACCCACATGGTAAAAGAATTTTATGTTTAAATGGAATATCCTGTGTTTCAATTTACAGTCAATCCTCTCTGTATCGCGACTTCTCCTTCACGACCTCACGCATTTGCGATGTTAATTTATCGCAGTTTGGGTTCCACCATTTGCGAAATTTAGTGGCTCGTGCATGCATAGTGCCGCTGCTCCACCGAGGGGCGGTGCTGGAGCTCCCTGTGGGGCGGCGCTGGCCCAACCCCACGGGGACGGTCAGGAGTCACGTTGTCCCCTGTTACTCTGAGCGCAGCTGGGGAACTGACCCCCCCACAGGCGGAGAAGGGCAGTGCTGCAGGAAAGTGGCTGGCAGCTCGCACCGGGACGGGGACGGGGCGAGGGAGCAATGGTGCGGGGCGTCCATATTGGCTGGCGCGGGCCACCCAGCGCCGTGTGGCTGCGGTGCTCCGCGGGGCCGCCCAGCGCCGTGTGGCCGCGGCGCTCCGCGGGGCTGCACTGCCCGGGTGCGAGCGCTGAGGGAGGAAGANACCGGGACGGGGACGGGGCGAGGGAGCAATGGTGCGGGGCGTCCATATTGGCTGGCGCGGGCCACCCAGCGCCGTGTGGCTGCGGTGCTCCGCGGGGCCGCCCAGCGCCGTGTGGCCGCGGCGCTCCGCGGGGCTGCACTGCCCGGGTGCGAGCGCTGAGGGAGGAAGA
The DNA here is from genome assembly GCA_013390025.1 of Pitta sordida. Lineage (NCBI taxonomy): Eukaryota > Metazoa > Chordata > Aves > Passeriformes > Pittidae > Pitta > Pitta sordida. The sequence continues at coordinate 40,788 of WEKX01013697.1, read as the reverse complement.
GGGGGAAGTGGCGCCGGGGTTTGCACTGAGAGCACACAGTCGCGGTGGCCCGGAGATTCTTGGGGTGGCGTGGGTCTCCCGAGTCAGAGGGGGCTCAGAAACGGTTCCCTTTGCTGCCCCGTCCTCAGAGAATCTGAGGGGAGAAGCAAAAAAGTGCCTGGAGCCCTGTGGAGTTCCAGGGGGTGGGGCAATGGGCGTGGCCTGCATGCATATTACCGACCTGCTGTTCTTTGCGAGGTTAGGGTTTCGCGACGGCATTGGCCTGTCCCTTTCCTCGCGATGGAGGATGTATAACTGTATATGCATTGCATTCAGTGAATTCAATTTGTATGCAGTGAGCATCACTGAGGATTCGTCTGTTTTCTTTGCTCCTCCCATCACATATTTATTTATACAGTCCTTTTATCATCTTTGTAGATTTTCATTGGAATCACAGAATCATGGAGTAGGTAAGGTTGGAAGTGACCAGAATGGGCCATCTAGTCCAACTTCCCTGCTGAAGCAGGATCATCCTAGAGCACATTGTGCAAGATGGTTCTTGACTATCTCCTGTGAGGGAGACTGAGCAATCTTTTACAGTGCACGGTCATCCACACAGTAAAGAAGTTCTTCCTCATATTCAGGTGGAACTTCCTGTGGATCAGTTTACTCCCATTGCCTCTTTTCCTATTGCTTGACACCACAAGAATTGCCTGGCTCCATCCTCTTGACACCTGCCCTTCAGATACTTATAGACATTGATGAGGTCCCCTATCAATTGTCTCTTCTTGAGGCTGAACAGGCCTAGCTCCCTCAAACTCAGAGAGATGCTCCAGTTCTTTCTTCATCTTTGCAGCCTTTGCTGGTCACACTCCATGAACTCTGTGTCTCTCTTGTACTGAGGAGCCCAGACCTGGACACAGCATTCCAGGTGTAGCCTCACTGGGGATGAGTAGTGGGTTAGGATTACCTCCCTCGACTTGCTGGCAATGTTGTTCCTAATGCACTCCAGGGTAACACTGGCCTTCTCGGCCACAAGGACACACTGCTGTCCACCCCAGGTCCTTCCCTGTGAAGTTGCTTTCCAGCAGATTGGTCCAAAGCCTGTACTGACCCATGGGATTATTCTTCCCCAGGTGCCAGACCTGCATTTCCCTTTATTGAATTTCAGACAATTCCTCTCTGTCCATTTCTCCAGTTGTTGAGGTCCTTCGGAATGGCAGCACAGTTAGTCAAATACAGTTAAACATTTCTAGCCTGCTTACCATGGTTTTGACATTTTGCATTATGAGGCACTGTTCTGATGTGGGTCAGGCTATAAGCAAAGAAAGGTCTTTTCCTGCTTATTATTAATTTTCAATAAAAAATTTCATCCGAAGATAAAAATTGTAATTGTAATGTCTTTGTTTCCTTTTTTATACAATGGGCATTTTTACAAGCAGCTTGCCTAAACATTAGTGGAAGTCCTGTAAATGGTGTCAGAGAGGGATGTCCTGTCAACTGCCTATAAATTAACAGTTAAGATTTCGTAGCAGAATCTAAGAGAAAGTAAAGGTCCTACCACTCCTTCAAGCCTGACCAGAAGGGTCTTATTTTATTTGGCTGTGCACAAATAGTTAACTATGAGTAGTCACCATTATCATTTCTCTATTTCTAATGCAGTTAAACCTTCTGTTCCCAGCCCTGTTAACAAGTCTAAATAATTTTTTCGACCAAGCTCTGTGTTATCTTTCTTCTGCTGCCCACCTTGCTCTCTACACTATACCAAATCTTATCATGCCTTCCCGCTCCTGAATTCATGCTTTTTTCCCTTCTGCTTCTTGTGCTTGAAGTTGTTTCCCACTTTCCATCTGCCAACTGACCTCTTTTCTTTCATCAAATCCCAGATTTCAGGATTTTGTCCTATTTCTTCCTCAGCAATATTTCTGCAGTATCAGTACTTGAAGTGTTCTCTTCTTGCAGTTTACAGTATCTTACTTGGTATTTTCAGTGTCCCATGTGAATAAGTGATACCACAAAATTGAGAAGCATCCTCTAAATATTTAGGCAACCATTTTAATATGTTTTTATTAATTGACATAAATGCCATTACATCTTGGAACAGTATTAACCTATAAAGTACAGTCTATTCACCGTTCCTGTTCCACATTTTAACCATCCCAGTGCCTCCAGATTACTTCTCTTGCTACATGGTGAGCATTGATTTGTGAAAACTCTTTGTCAGGACTCATGATGTTTCCTTTAACTTGCTCTTCTAACATGGGTATGTGACCGGGTTGAGATTAACTCCTTCTAAATTCAGCCATATACTACGTAGATATCTACAGAAGGACTAATTCTCCACACTCCACTTTTAGATGTTATTCTTCTGGCCTACATTAGACATATGTTCTGTTTCATCATGATATGAGTTTTACCCTACGGATATCTATTTTCCCCAGCAACAACGGTAAGTCTAGACAACTAGCTGGATATCCAGTCATATGGATGCTACATCCAGTGCCTCATTTTCCATACCTACAAACTAGCTGGGCATTTTGTGAGACTTAATTAGTGGGTCTAGAACTAAGTGATTTAGAGTTAGTGTTTTCAAGATAATTTAGATAAAGTGACAGGAGATTATTCGAGCTCTGTGTGCCCTCCCTGTCTTGGAATAATATTATGCATATGTACACATGTACACACTTATATATTTATATTCTAAAATTAATTTTAAAAGGCAGTTAAATAGAAGATATCTAATAAATTTACCATTTTTTTCCACTGGAATATTGCAACTGGGGCATGGCTTGGTTGTCTTCTTGATTGTTTCTCTAGATGCTTCTTCCCATCGAGCTTGCAAGGCTGCGTGTTCATCAACTATATACCCCTGCAAAGAGAGAGAAAAAACACCTGTGGGTACAATACTGGAAGGCAGTGCTGGGACATGATGTCTACACGGAAGTGATAATCATTTACCTGCAAGATACAGACAGACCAGGTAGGCTGCACTTTGTGAGAGATGAAGAATTTCTGCTTCAAAATTCAAACTCTTTTCTCTCAGTGTGCACAACACATGCATTGGATTAGATCCTGAACTGCAGGATGATGGGAGTAATGGCAGCAGCTGAAGCATGTGCCCTCCTGGAGGTTCTTTCTAAATCCAGCAGCAGCACAGGCTGCATCCTCCCCACTGCTCCCTGCTCTGAGTGGCAGGCAAAACCCTGGCAGGAGGACATGGGGACATCACCTGTGCTGCAAATACACAAAGACAGGTGAAGCAAAAGGCAAGGTGAAGCAGCAGTCGGGTGAAACACGCTGAGACATGACATGTTCTGTAGTTTTCATTCTGTTTCAGGGATTAAAGCCCTTGCAAGAAAAGGAAAACCACCAAGGCAACACAACCTTTGGTAACGCAGAATGGTGGGGTGCCTGGAAGGAAACTGTGTTTCATAATAACACATACAGCTTTGTATCAGAGGTCTGGGCTTCATTCCAATGGAAATCTATGTAAATTTAAGAGGTACAAGGAAGAAACAGAAAAATTTTGGGGAAAAAATTAAAAAAACCAACCCACTCATGAGCAATGAAAGCAAGCAGCTACCCAGCCATGGTATGGCAGAGATGGAAAAAGTCATCATGAAGAATGTGAAATGGACTCCTGTGTTTGTCCTATTTATGACTGGGACAAAATTACATAATCCACGCAGGTGGCCTATTTGGCAGTTTCCTACCTAAAATGATAGTACAAGGACATAGGAGATAGCAGTGCCTTGGGTCATTTCCATCACACAAGGTTGCCAAGTATGTGAATAGTAGCTATAAACAATGTATGTAGGTTCCAGCCTTGAAATTCAGCTCTCTCCATTCATAATATGGGATTTTAAAGCATGTGGGAAAATTATCAGCTTAAACTAAGTTATTTCATTTTGTAACAATTCCTGTAACTTCTTTGTGTAGACCTTCTAAATACTTGCAAGATGTTACATGGATAAACTTTAAGTATTCATTTAAATGGATCATTTTTGAATATATTTATTTCTGGTAAGACACAAAGAGGAAATTGGCCCAACTTCTAAAAATGCAACACAACAATAACTCCTCTTGATTTCTTGTAATCTACTATTGATGAAACCTGTAAATTGTTGCAGTGTCAGTAAGACCTATTTTAATTCTTGGCTGAAGTGACTTGAGTTAAAACGGTAAAACAGAGAGTAATAGCTGCAGAAATCCACTTCCAGCTTATCTGGTGGCCATTACAACACTCATTTCAAAACAAAACAAAATACAAAACAACATGAAAACCCAACAGGCTTCTTTTAATCAGGAAACCTCAAAATTCTGTGTTTGGTATTATTTTATTATCTACATCAGTCTCCTCAGCCTGTGAACCCCTGTTCTGAGGACTCAAGGATCTCTAAATCACCTCCTTTGTTTCTCCTCATTTAATTTTCTCCAATTTGCCGATTTTTTGATGTAGAGGTGACAAAAGTGTACAAAGTCTTCTTATCTGCACCCTAGAAGTGACTTTACTTTTGGCTGTTTCTGGAAAGGGAACTCAGCCCTGCACCCTGCTGGATTATTCAGCAATTCGGCAGAAAGGTGACCTCTATACAACAGAACATTAGTAAGTTCTGGGAAATAGAAAAAGCTGCTCAGGCTAATAGCAAAGAACATAATCTAGTATTGATTTTGCAACACCTTGATCTTTAAGGAAGGATGACTTTAGCAAGCAATGTGAGCTAACTCAGAGAGGCCTGAACTTAAGATGGACAGAGAAGGGAAGGCTTGACCTGGGCCTCAATTTGCCCAGTGACAGAAATAAAATTATATTAATTTTATCTCATTTTAATGAGAATTCATTAATTAACATTCATACAGATGATCTAAGATGAAAAGCATTATAGCAGTGATAAAATATTGCTATTCTTTTCAGAATAGCTAAATGAGAAAACCAGAACTATTTAAATTTTTTTTGGCAGCCCAGAAAACTTTCACAGTGGCTCTGTTTTCTAAAATAATCCAAATCCAGTGTTTTAATACTTGCAAACATCCTTATTCCCCATTTTCATGCCTTTGTTGTGACCAAATAGAAAATGACAGTGAGAAAAAATTTTACATACCAAATCGCTAATTTTAATATTTTCAGCCCATTAGAGCTAAAACATCCCTCCGTAGCCCAGTCTTGCTGAGAGCTAAGATAAAATCTTCCTGCTGTATGAGGGAAATGCAGAGAGATGGCAGAGTGATGGAGTCTCTGTGATTCAGTAAGAAAATCATACCATCCAGAACTACGAGCCTCTGGTGTTTATGTGTTTATGTGCCTCTCATACAATGATGACAAGCACACATGTATTATTTATCTGCATTTTTTCCTCAAACAGTAAAGGAAAGGTGTAAGACAATTCTTCATTACCGGTGTCCATTTGAATCATGTTCTTGCATCCTAAACTAGCAAACCTAGTCTCCTTGGCGATGACATAGGTAATAGAGCAGGTCTAGGATAGGAAGTTCTGAGATGCTCCAGATGTGCATCACATGAGTTTTCTGAGGACAGGAGACTTTGATCTCTTCAGATACTGACTTAACACAATATGCTCTAGTTCCCCAATTAGTCCAAAATATTTGTCCCAGCACTACTGAAAAGCTACTAGATTTCATCCATGCCACTTTATGACTAATTTTTTTGATTCTCAGCTGTGCTGCACATTATGACCAGTAATGAATACTCATAAAAAAGAGGAAGGTTCAGTAAGAGCTGTTGCAAGCATTATTCTAAATCCCCTCTGCAGTATTCTCTTAGTGAGATAGGAGGAAAAGTCTGTCTTGTTACCTCTGGGTCACAAGGACGTAGATTTACTTCTGTTTCTATTCTGAGTCTTTTGGAAAAACTAACAGGGATAAAGACACAACAGAAACTGCTGAGGACCATACAGCAATACAACAACATGTGCAAGGAAAGCTTTTCATGCAGTTAATGAATATCATGCAGTACTGGAAAAGGATCTACAGGGATAGGAAGCATCTTGAAATAATAATAAAGCGTCCTTCTTAAAGTAGTACATCTTACTCAGGTAATGGAGCACACATCAACTTGCTGGTAGAACTACATAAAGTAAATGAAGTATATGTTCACAGACAGCAGCTGAGCATACCATCTAGATTAAAAACACTCATGGCAAAATTTCTTGTTAAAAATACTGGATGCAATAGATATACAGTCGGGTCTCCTATACCGCGCACCCAAGGTCTTAATTGGGATCCATGTAGCCTGACTTCCACGTTGAATGGCGGCAGGCCGCGCATGCGCAGTTGTGAAATGGGTCTCCTACATCGCTAAAAAATCATGCCGCTGAGATCTGAAGCCGCAGTATGGGGGGCACGAAGTGCAAGAGGGCCGACTGTACAACATAAAATTGCAGCAAATTATATGCTGTTTTAAGTTAGCACACTTCTTTTATGATCATGCTTAGTCTAGTATAGAAAACATTTGAAAACTGAAGACCTACGATTCAGAATAGAATATGAAACTGTTAACCTTATATTTTGCTTCACTTTAGTGAATGTAATTTCTGCTCTCCTGCTTGTTTACTCTTGGTGTTTCATTCCTTTCTGATAAGCAAAACAGCTGATTGTGCATAACTTAAAAAAAATTCATCGCAGTGCAGCTTTCTTTTAATCTGAAATACATTTCCTTTTGATCAGAAATGCTTCTTTTAAAGCTAATTTTTCTTGGAAAACTTAGCTTTTTATTTAACAGAAATATGTAAAATTATGACTTCATGTGAAATACAGAATTTTAAAGAGGTTTACATGTCTCAAGCAAGAAAGCATTACTTATTTTCTAACATGAATGTGAGAAAAGCTACGTTTACTTGAAAATGTTTGAAAGGAAGACAACGAATAATTCATTGTACTCAAAACAATGTTCAGCCCACCACAATATTTAGGTTAACAAAGCCCATGAGAGCTAGAGCTCTAAGTGTAAACAGCCTCATCTGTTGAAGCCTGATCTACAAGAGATGGTGACAGTCCAACTTAAATTTCTTTTGTCTTCTTGGCTTCTACAGGCCTGTTTTATGAACATGGTTACATGAATTAACCGCCTGTCATGTTTATTGCTGTCTTCAGTTGTGGAGGTGAAAATAACAGATGTCTAGGACATTAGACAGGTTAGAGGGATTTTTGAAGAAAATGCATTATGTATTTGAGAATGTTAAGGCTCAAATCTCAGAAAGAGATGTTCATAGCTTTGGGACTATTGATTTAGTTTAGAGAAAGGCTAATCAAGACAGTAAAATATAGCTATAGATAAGAAACAGAAAATATATTGATTCAATGAGAATATGTTTCATGCACAGGAAAAATAAGGGTGTCTGTACCACAGCCATCCAGTTATATCCACATGAAGCAGCTTTGTGTGAGCCAATTTGTCTGGTGTGCTTAGGGAATTCTGACATACAAAAATAAAAGAGTTGCCTTGTGATGACAGCAATTAGTTAAAATTAAATTGATATACACAGGGTATTATGCTGGATACAAGATGAAAGTGACTTTCATTAAATAATATCAGAGCGCTCTGCTTTGTTGACATTGCACATCGAGGTTCTCATTGCATGTTGGGGCCATTCATATAATGAATTAAATTCAGGTAGATGGTGAATATTGAATTTACACTGCTCTAAAGCAGAAAATCTAATCTAGTACAGGTCATCCTTATATAAGTGTTTTCCATGCGTGGAATAAAGAATGTGCCTTCTCCCTTAAGTGGCAACGCAGCTGAAAATGACTGTCAGCTTAACCTCATAAACAAAAGCAATCTGTCACATCTTTTTTACTTTACTGCTGCCCAAAATAAGAAAGCTAAAATTCTCTCTATATAGTTTCCATCTATTTTTCATTAGACAGAAAGTTAAGACCTATTCTCAGATTTCCTCTAGTGCATCTTTATTTATAACAGAGATTAATTTTACAGGACATTTCCTGGTTGTAGTTATTTTTCTTGCTCCTTTAATTAGGCACGTGTGGGTTGAAATGTCCTGAACTTGACATTGTGAATATACCAGCTACTAAAACCTTGAGCCTGTTTCTTTTTCATTTGTTTAAGACACTTTAGTAGCCAAGCTAAGTGTGCCATTTTTCTGTACAGCCATGTTTTATTTAAATTTAAAATTCGTCTGATGCTTCACTTCGGCCATAACAACCCCATGCACCGCTACCGGCTGGGGGAGGAATGGCTCGAGACTAGTGAAGTGGAGAGAGACTTAGGTGTACTGATTGATAGGAAACTCAATATGAGCCAGCAGTGTGCCCAGGTGGCTAAGAAGGCCAATGGCATCCTGGCCTGCATCAAGAACAGTGTGGTCAGTCGGTCCAGGGAGGTTGTCCTCCCCCTGTACACAGCGCTGGTCAGACCCCATCTTGAATACTGCGTGCAGTTCTGGGCTCCCCAGTTTAAAAGGGATGTTGAGCTGCTTGAGAGGGTGCAGAGAAGGGCAACGAGGATGGTGAAGGGACTGGAGGGCAGGCCCTATGAGGAGCGACTACAGGAACTGGGACTGTTCAGTCTGGAGAAGAGGAGGCTCCGAGGGGACCTCATTGCTGTTTACAACTACCTGCGGGGAGGTTGCAGCCAGATGGGTGTAGACCTCTTCTTCCAGGCTGACGACACCAGAACGAGAGGGCACAGCCTCAAGCTACGCCAGGGGAGGTTTAATCTCAATGTTAGGAAGCGGTTTTTCACGGAGAGAGTAATTGCATATTGGAATGGGCTGCCCAGGGAGGTGGTGGAGTCGCCATCCCTGGAAGTGTTTAAGAGAAGACTGGACGAGGAGCTTAGTGACATGGTCTAGCTGGTCTAGCTGGGGGGTGAGGGCTGGATGACCCTGGGCCCCCTCCGGCTCAGAGTGGCCTGCTAGACTGTGAGGCATCTAGGTTGTTATTATACTCTGGGATGTGCTCTTGGTCGCTGTACGGGTATTAGACGGTGAGTTGGACTAGATGATCCTTGTGGGTCCCTTCCAACTCATAATTTTCTGTGATTCTGTGATTCTGTGAAAAAATCCCCAATGACTTAATATTAGTTGTTGTTCATTTCATACTGTGACTCAAGACTCACTGAAAGATGTTAATGATGAACCTCTTCAGTAGCGTTTTCTTTCACTAAAATGCAGTGAAATGATTCACGTTTTTTGTGGTTAGCATTCACTATTTATCATTTAGATTATCATTAGCCACTTAACGACCAGGCTTCACAGCCCTACATGCTTACTGGAAATCTACAGCGTAAGAGGTTGGAAGCTGTTGTTCCACTGTGGAAAGTGAAGCCTGATAAGTAATGCCTGTACATTTTATACCCCCTACTGTCAACTCCAAGACCTGCACACGGGAGGCAATGGGAGGAAAAGATAGGCTGGAGGCTCACATGCAGGTCAAGTGGGCTGGGAGGTTTTCCAGGAGCTGTTTACATTACAACAGACTTCAGCAACCTGCCACGTAATGTGACAGGCTTTCCTGGATGTGCTATGTTGCACTTGTGCAGCAAAAAATTCTGGGAAGTGATCAAATGCTTATGATTTGGAGCTGACAGTTCGCCCGAAGCATCATGCCTGTGGTAGGTTTAAGCCCAGAGACTATGGTTAGGGTTGCAGTCAGGGCCCACGAGGCACGTGCTGTTGAACAGGATCAGGTTTGCCCTGGCTCAGCTGAGCCCCTGACTGTGCTGCATTTGGTTAGGTCTGCTGGGTTCCTAGGCTAACAGGGATTCTGGATAAGCTGTATACTGCCAGCTGCAGAGCAGCAAAGCTACTGTGTGGTTCTTACATTAGCTACCTGAGGACTGTGATGGCTGGATTACAAACAACAAACAGCTGAGGTTTGATTTGAAGGTGGTGGGTTTCAGGATAGGCTTTGGAATTTACGTCACCTAAACCTACAGCTTAGGGCTATAACCTGGACAGGCAGCATCCCACAGGTTAAGAGTGGACTTGTTTATCAGCACTACCTGGAAATTTACACTGAAAATAACTGTAGGTGAAGGCTTAGAATGTGTAGCTTTGTGGCTCGGTAAAAAGGCATAATGCTTTCTCTAGACTTTTCTTGGCCTGCCTAGAGATTTAGTTTAGCATGTGACAGCAACTATTTAATGACCTGATGACTATTACCTATTTTGCTTTTATATAATTTCTATAATCATGTGGTTTAACAGTTCCACCTTACAGACACCAATGCCAATTATAGGTAAATGGACAGAACAAACTGTCTCTGGCCCTACAATAAAATACTATACACAGGAGTAAAGGCATGGAATGATAGCAGAGACCTTGAAAGCACAGGCACAGGATGATAGGGGAAGCTGCAGCGTTATAAACCACTCTCACATGGTCAGTTACCCAAATGCAGCTTTGAGAGATGGGTAAAAACAGTCTTGGAAATAACAAAGAGAACAAAGGCATAATCCACTGGAGTAAAACAAACTATAGATAGTAAATTTGGATCCAATGTTGGCTTGTAAGTCAGTGGAAGAGTTTGTTAACAAACATATAAGACTGACCCCAAGCTTGTTATCCTGTGAGAAGGAAAAAAATCCATCAATATCAACATCATGCTTCTCCTGGTAAAGAATTCACTATGCCAGCCCAACCCAGGCTGCAGCCATTGAGCCTAGGACCCAGAGAAGCGGTGGAAAGTTAAACATAACACCAGAGAAATGGATGTTATCAGAAACTTCATATATCCTTTATTTTAACTATGTCTAATTTGAGCTTTAAGTCCTAGTGTTATGGTAAATGAACTAGAAATACTTAATTGATTAGCATCCTAAGACATTAATAAGACTAGCAATAATTTTTCTACTTTGCGTATACAGTGAACATAGTCTGAAATTAACACCTTTAGCAGGTAAAGAGGTTTTCAATGTAATAAAATGGCAGAAATTTACACAACCTAGTCTGTAACCTGTGTGCAAGAAATGGGTATCAATTGTTGGCTGCATCAGCAGCTAAAGATGTATGCTTAGAGAAGGATTTTGTTGATTGAATGGATTGCAGGGCCAGACTTGCTAGACCTATCTGGAATAAGGCTTGGACTAAGTCTAGATATAGTCTGACAGGATTTTTAAGGGTTGGAGCCTGCAGCAGAAGAAACCACTGGAAAATCTTTAAGAATTTAGACACCATGGATGTTTTGTCTAGGCTTAGGTTTACTGATGTTGCTGGCCGAGCATCAATAGTAGAGTTTGTTCAAATGAACTGAACTAGATTTATATCTGGGTTTTCTACAAAGACTGCTGGACTGTGTTTATAGAATGATGAATTAGACATCAGATGTTCTTTTAGGTTCAGGTCTTTGAATGCAGGTTATAGGAGGGATTTGTGTACAGCAGTAACTACAGAAATCTACCATGATGTTTAAATTATTCTCTTTATGAAATTCATAGCAACCTCTGAAAAAGCAAACTTGCAAAAAGCTCTAACGTCTTTATTACAAACTCATTGCCTTGGCAGGACAATGTAAACAGCAGCTTCTTGGAGGAAGTTTGTCCATGGAACCATTTCTAAAACATATTTTTTTATAACACATTTCATCCAATTTCCATCCCATTTTTACCCCAAAGCATTTATGGCTCATTGCCCCACATTCTATTCACTTGTTCACATATGCACCATTTTTACATCATTGTCATTGCTATTGCTATCACAGTTTACCCTGCAGGTGTCTTTATCAATATGCCCAGCACCAAATCCTGGAAACTACTCTGAAAAAGTTCAGATCTGATATGTGGTTGTGTTTTACTGTCCAGTTGCTAGTGAGCAAGAAGGTGAATTGTATAGCCTTGTAAAAAGAAAACGGTCTAGAAAGGTTTTGTACTAAGAAAGCTAATTTTAAGACGAGGACTTACAGGGGAAGCTAGTTTATGGCCAGATTCCCCACCAACATAGGCTGTCTATATGTGAGGTTAATAGGGGCCAGGAAGCCTGGTTTTGTGGTGTACATACAGGGACTCTGTGGTTATTTCTAAACATAAATCTGGCTGGAGTCATCTTCACTGTCATTGATTCCATCATGCACATTGTGCCTTTTAGTTCATCAAATATGATTACTTCTGTCATCCCAAAGTTCAAACAGCTCCAAGAAGCTGCAATGGTTGTAAAATAAAGTTTCTCAACTGAACTTGCCTCAGATAAATTTTATTTGCCATGAATTAATGTGATGTACACACTAAGATAGGAAATAATCAGCCCTGCACCAGTAAGTAATTGCTTAAGATAAACTTCCAATGTCCTATGTGGGCTAAAAATAAATATTTCAGAAGAAAGATAATATTTTATCCTTCCCAATGGGCTGTGCAATATCTATGCACAGACCTTAAAGGTCATGATACATCAGTAGTTAAAGCTGGGCTGCTCCCTGCGTGCCAGCTGCTGAGTTTGCCTTTTCTACCTCAATCAGCAAGCAATGCCCTTCAACTACCCACCATTACATATAGAGTTCCAACTCCTTTATTTTGAATAGCTTTTTGAAGCACCACATGTGGCTCCTGCTTTGTCCTTCCTATGCCCTGCAGCTACAGCTGCCCTCTTCCTTGCTCCTGCCAACTGACTCCATTTCTCCTTCCGTACTGTACTCCTCCAACTTCACAGGCCCACCAGCTCCATTTCCCGCTCCTGATCTCAAGTTTTCTCCTCTTTCTGACATCTACCCAAGCACAGGTGCATTTCACCACTGTCATTTATATTTCCTGGACCCTCATAACTGTGCCATGCTATCTCACATCTTCTCCCTTCTGACTCCTCTTTCTGGACCTTCCGCTATATCACAGAATTACAGATTCACAGAATACTACGAGTTGGAAGGGACCCACAAGGATCATCTAGTCCAACTCACCAGCTAACACCCGTACAGAGACTGAACGCACATCCCAGGGTGGTGAACATAAACCTAGTTCCCTCACAGGCCATTCCGTGCCAGAAGGGACCCACAGGACCATCCAGCCCTACACCCCCCAGCTAGACCATGTCACTAAGCTCCTCATCGAGTCTTCTCTTAAACACCTCCAGGGATGGCGACTCCACCACCTCCCTGGGCAGTCCATTCCAATGAGCAATCACTCTCTCTGTGAAAAACCTCTTCCTAACATTCAGTCTAAACCTCCCCTGGCGTAGCTTAAGGCCATGTCCTCTCATTCTGGTGTCATCAGCCTGGAAGAAGAGGTCCACACCCACCTGGCGGCAACCGCCCCTCAGGTAGTTGTAAACAGCAATAAGGTCACCTCTGAGCCTCCTCTTCTCCAGGCTGAACAACCCCAGTTCCCATAGCCACTCCCCATAGGGCTTGTTCTCCAGTCCTTTCACCATCCTTGTCACCCTTCTCTGGACCCTCTCAAACAGCTCAACCTCCTTCTTAAACTGGGGAGCCCAGAACTGGACACAGTACTCAAGATGTGGTCTGACCAGCGCCGAGTACAGGGGAAGGACAACCTCCCTAGTCCGACTGGCCACACTGTTCCTGATACAGGCCAGGATGCCATTGGCCTTCTTAGCCACCTGGGCACACTGCTGGCTCATATTGAGTTTCCTGTCAATCATTACACCTAAGTCCCTCTCCACTTCACTACTCTCAAGCCACTCCTCCTCCAGTCGATAGCGGTGCATGGGGTTGTTATGTCCAAAGTGAAGAACCCAGCACTTAGTTTTGTTAAACCTCATATTATTGGAGTCTGCCTATTTCTCTAGCCTGTCAAGGTCCCTCTGAAGGGCCTTCCTACCCTCTGGCAGTTCAACATTTGCCCCCAGCTTGGTATCATCTGCAAACTTGCTGATGATGGACTCAATTCCCTCATCCATATCATCAATAAAGATGTTGAACAGTGCCGGGCCTAACACTGACCCCTGTGGGACTCCACTAGTGACTGGCTGCCAGCTGGATGTGGCACCATTCACCAGCACTCTCTGAGCTCGTCCGTCCAACCAATTCCTAACCCAGCATAAAGTGTTTCCATCCAGTCCATGCTCTACGAGTTTCTCCTGAAGCTTATTGTGGGAAACCGTGTCAAAGGCTTTGCTAAGGTCCAAATACACAACATCCACAGCCTTTTTGTCATCAACCAGTCAAGTCACCGGATCATAAAAGGAGATCAGGTTGATCAGGCAAGACCTGCCTCTCTGAAATCCATGCTGACTAGTTCTAATGTCATGGTTGTTTTGTAGTTGCTGCATAATAGCACAAAATCACAGAATATTCTGAGTTGGAAGGGACCCACAGGATCATCGAGTCCAACTCTTAACACTGTCTCCCTGGCAGGAATCGAACCCGGGTCTTCCACATGCCAGGTGAGGACACTTACTACTGTACACAAGACTATCCGTTCCATGACTTTGCACGGGACTGAGGTCAGGCTGACAGGTCTGTAATTGCTATCTATCTCTCAGGTCACAGCCACTCCTGTCATCTCTTGGCTTTCACGGACACCTGAATGCCTCTGCATCAGGCTCTACCTCTGCTTCTGAGGAATCTCCTTCTCCTAGGCTTCCCAAATCGGTCGGGCTCTGAGGGCACCACCAGACCCTGCTGACCCAGTCTCCTGGTAATCCCCACACACTACTCGTTGCTCAGGAACCTGACTACCTCTGCCCCAGTGATACTGCAGTGGGGCCTGTCTCCAGCTCCCAAGCCAGTATCCCTTCCCAGCCAGTCATTGACCACCTGTGGACCACCTTCCACTGTTTTGGCCCATCTCTGTCCTCAGACCCTGCCCTGAGAGACCCATGGAGAGTATTTCCCTGAGAACATTCACATATCCTGAACCTGTTCTGGAGAGGAAAAGTTTAGTTGAACTGTGTCTGGTTGATCCTTAAATCCAACTGGCAGGGATTATGGCAATAAATAAAATTTATAAAATAAATTATTTGGAAAGGATCCAGACAGGATTCAAACTGCATGAGCTGGAGACAATCCTATAAATATATTATTTCTACCTTGAAACAGATGACGGTCAAAAATAAAACAATCCTTCTCAGTGCTTCACCAAGCAGTACAATCAGTTAGGTCTGACACACAGGTTTATGCACCTCACAGGGGAGGGTTAAGCGAACAGACAGCCTGAAAGCACAGGTGGGTAAACGCTTACTTTAATCTCAGAGACATGGAAACTCATGCACTGCTCTCCGTATATGCCCTATGAATGACTTTTATGTATTATACGGAGGTATTTTGTGCAGGGTAGCTCTGCAGCGACGCTGTTTAGGTGAAACCAACACCTCAGGAGCCCGCGGGTGTGCTGTGTTCCAGCTCGCTCTCGGTTTGCTGGCCCGGCTCGGGAAAGGGAGGGAGAACATTCCCTCAGTGGCACAGCACCACCTCCCGGTGAAGTTTAATTAGTGCAGCTCTCTCAGGGGAAAAAGTGGCAGACTTGACAACTGCACCTTAAATCGGAGTCTGTGGTTTTGTAAATACAGGGGAACTGATTTGTATAGATGCAGGAGTTATTATAGTACTATCATCTAGTTATTCCGAAACAGCTCTTTGAGAGTACAGGAAATTTTTCAGGAATAGAAAAAATGCTTACATCACTCTGGAAGTGCAAAAGTAGTCACCACTCCTAAGTTAACAGTTCTTATTGTGTGCAATGCATGTGCTAAGAGACTGGACCAGATGGGTGAAGTGCTCTCATTGGTATAAGGAAAAGCTAAGGCAATATTCAAATATTTAAAGTAACCACTTTCTTATGGTATTCTGATTTTTTCTGGCACACCATTATCACTACCTTAGAACAAGAAAAATATAGGAACTCTCACTTTCACAGTGCCAACATTGTTGAACTCATTTGCAACGCGCCATGTCAACTTTCAGTACTTTGGGCAAAACCCTTGGCATCAATAACTTAATGAATATAGGGCTCACTGTTCACGTTGAGATGTATTCAAGTTCTAGTTCAATTTAATTAAGGCAAGACATTGACGCTTGGTCTCCTACTTTACTAGGCTGTTGGATGCTTTAAGTGCATTGCTCAATATCTCTGTTGAAGTTGCTTTGTTTTTATATAAATGAAAATGGGAACTGGAAGACTGCTCTACGGCTACTGCAAAAAAAAAAAAATCAAACTGCTCTTCATAGAGAGTATCTAAGCTGCAAATCCCCTTGTATATGGCTTCAAAAAAAGGGGTTGCACAAATTCATGGAAAAAAATTGCTGATAGGTACCAAAACCAAAATACCTCATCTGCATCACAAATCACTAGAGGCTGGAAAATTAGATTGGTCTTATACAGAACACATGTTACAGGGCAACAGAGGTAGATACTCTATCTGACTACTAGGACACAAGCTGTTTAATTCAGTCTCAACCAGTACTAATTCTTGTTATAAATCAGGAGAGCTTCACTAAGAAATGTGAAAGAGAAGAATCTCTACACAGGTCATGGCCTAGTCCAATGTGCCCAAGGGTTGGTGTTGGGTCCGATCCTGTTCAACATCTTCATTGATGATATTGATGATGGGATTGAGTCCATCATGAGCAAATTTGCGGATGATACCAAGATCAGAGCCCATGTTGATCTGTTAGAGGGTAGGAAGCCCCTGCAGAGAGACCTGGACAGACTGGAGAGACGGGCAGACTCCAGTAGAAAGAAATTTAATAAGTCTAAATGTCAGATTCTGCATTTTGGTTATAACAACCCCAAGCAGAACTATAGGCTGGGGATGGAATACTTAGAGAGTGGTCAGGTGGAAAGAGATTTGGGGGTATTAGTTGTCAGTAAACTCAACATGAGCCAGCAGTGTGCCCAGGCAGCCAAAAGGGCCAACGGCATCCTGGCCTGCATCAAGAATGGAGTGGCTGGTAGGTCAAGAGAGGTTATCCTTCCACTGTACTCGGCGCTGGTTAGACCACACCTTGAGTATTGCATCCAGTTCTGGGCCCTTCCGTTCAAGAAAGATGTCGAGGTGCCAGAACAAGTTCAGAGAAGGGCAACTAGGATGGTAAAGGGGCTGGACGATAAGCCCTATGAGGAGAGGCTGAAGGAGCTAGGTCTATTTAGCCTAGAAAAGAGGAAACTCAGGGGTGACCTTATTGCTGTCTATAACTACCTGAAAGGAGGTTGTAGTCAGGCGGGGGCTGATCTTTTCTCCTTGGTCTCTGGAGACAGGACGAGAGGTCATAGTCTTAAGCATCAGCAGGGAAAGTTTAGACTTGATAATAGGAAAAGGTTTTTCACTGAAAGAGTGATCGGGATTTGGAATGGGTTGCCCACAGAGGCGGTTGACTCGCCAACCCTGGAGGTGTTTAAGGGAAGGCTGGATGAGGTGTTGAGTGATATGATCTAGATGTAGATGCTAGGTTAGTTGGACTATAAGTTGAACTAGATGATCCAACCTATAGTCCAACCAGCCTTATCTATACTGTGAATACTGTGAATGTCTGCAAAGTATGGCATAGGAACCATCTCCAGTTAGCGCCTCGCAAAGATTCCCAGTAGAACTTCAGCTCCTTCCCAGTCTCTGTGTTCAAACAGTGAGAGTCCCCAAAAGCCAGCCTCACACACAGACTGCCTATAGGCACTGACAGGAGCTTGGCATGCCTCACTGGCTGGGTGCAAGTCCGCATCAGCACCTGCCCACAATCCTCTATCTGCTACATGGGACTGTGTGGGGCCTCAGAGTTTGACTTTCCTCTTAGCATCAAACATGCCAGACATCTGAATACCAATTTTCTGTTTCCTAGGAGCACACCCTGGGCATCATGCTGTGAGATATTTAGGGATTTCCTGTTCTCCTCTTCTTTCCACTTCCCACCTCTTTTTTCTTTATTTTTTTTTTCTAATTGGAAAGACTGTGGTGCATGTAATTCATTTATTTCAAGGGAAACTTTCATCTCAAACAAAAAGAAATGCCAGGAGAGAAAAACTATTTCCTATCCAGGTCTGTATCTACAATAGCTATCAAATTATAGAGCAGCATAATTATCATCTAACAGCTTCCAGATAATTCATTTTCTATTTCTCTAAGATAAAGCATTAATTATCAACAGCATTTTCTGCATAGGCTGTATAAAAATCCTGTTACTCAGTGCAAACCTGCATGATTTCCTGACTGATGCTCTGAAAATAAGCTGAAAGGCTGAAAAACTACAGAAAGCCTTTCAAAAGTGTTCACATTGAATAGAGACAACCCTAAAAGCCCATTGGGAAGGCCTTTTCTTTATTAACTGATGGCAGAGTGCTGTGTATTGCTGACACAACTCAGCTACTCTGTCAATCAAAGCGATTGAAATCCACCGCAGAGCCAATTTGCCAATTCCGATGACTGGAGTAATTCAGCATGAATGTAATTGCTTTTACTTAGGATTATAATTAGGACTCATTTGACAAATGTCACTCGAGCTGGGCCAGGGATAATGATGAGGAGTTGTGAGAGCCCTACCTTCTGGACCATGGCTCCCTGCGGGCTGAGGAGAGAGTTGCATTCCCCTTCATGATATTCTTCTTTACATTCACGGCAGAACACAAACTGGAAAACAAACCAAAATACACCAGTCATAAAAACACATTATGGATATGGACAGCAGGTTACAACTGTGAAGAGTCATACAGCAGATTATTCCTTCCCCTTCTCATCCCGTTAAATTCCCATATTCCTTCTAATTCTGCATCTTATATGCTCTGATCATTAATACAAAATTTTGCTGTTATTATTATACATTTCTTTGGTGAAATAACATAAATGCCATAATTAAAAATGAGATTTTGCTACATGGTTCATTTAGGGACATAAAGACATACTAGGTACCTATGGGTGTGTTTCTGCTACAATGAAATCTTTTTATACAAGAAGAATGATGGCCAAAAAAACGAGTTCTGCTTTTTAGGGTTTGCTAATAGAAATAGTCTATTTGTAGTTCTAAATCAAATGCATTCCCTATGGAAAACTACTGCTGACTTTACCAGGGGATAACCATCTTATACACACCATATGAAATATAATTTTCTAGGAAATTATATCCTTGCCATAGACTTCCATAGAATTGGTTAAAAAAAATCCATAGAAGAAACACAATGATAGGTTACTTAACACAAGGTTTAGGGTTCTACCTCTAGACTCTTACTGCATTTCTGGCAATTGCTATGGTTTCAAATTCCTTAAATAACATTGTTTTTTACACAAGGCTTCATAGAAAAGGAATGATGAGTGAAAAGATGAGTGAAAAAACTGACCCTACTTCAGTCTGAGCTGCCTATGCCGCCTAAAGTGGTTCATATTTATCAAGTTTAATGCTTTTTTTTAAGCTCTGAAATGAAGACATCTGTCTTGACATGTGTCAAAAGCTTCCACCATCAACACTACATTAAATTCTGTGTCCTTGCAGGTAAGGGGAAAAGTCAATAATGGAAAATAGGTTTCTCTTATGCTATTTTAAAGCTATGCCCTCTCAATGCAACACCAGACTCTGAAAGATCTCTCAGTGGTAAGTCATTCTGACTAGCATTATAAGTAAGACTGATAAAACAGCCTTGATTTTTAGATACAGAGCTGCATTCACATGTCATGAATAAAGGATATCAGGAGAACATGTCACTAGAACATTTGTCTGCCACAAATTGCAGCTTTTGCAAGTTCATTTTGAACTCTTTCAAGCTGTATTTTCAATTTTCAAGAAGCACTGAAAATCATATTACATTGTCATGCTAAAGAAACTGCACTTTATATAAAGAAATACTGTGCAAATCCAAAAAGATTGATCCTGTTATTCAGAAAGTCGGGGAAATTTGGAGTGGAAGACTGGAGTGGGTGTTCTAACTTCCAGAGATATCAAACCTAATCACCTGTTTTTCTTCCTTGTCACTTCTTTCCATATTTTGTCAATGATGTAAAATGTTTTGGTTTACTTCAATTAACACTGATTTGTTAATTCACTTGTGGAGGCCCTTTTTTGCAAGGCATATTTTAAGAGAGGCTGCATTACATTAATAGAACACCATTTAAATACAACAATAATCTGCAGTGTATTAGTGGTCAAAAGATTCAATCATTCTAGGCACTGCTCAAACACGTATAGAGAGGTACTTTCTGCCTGGATACCTAAGGTCATAAAGATGTGTTATCCCTTAACATTTAAGGCTATGCCCGGGTTTACCTGTATTTCCTACTATGTTTCCTATTACCTTTTTCCCTTTTCCCTTCATGTCTTTCGTTCCTTATGAGCTCATCTGACTGACAACATTTGTCTGATAGGGTTTTATATACACTTGCTTTACCACTGCCTTATCACACAATGCCTCAGCTTGCTTTGCTCACTCCAATCTCTCTCACTTTTCCCATGAGTGCAATTTTAAACCTTTCATAAACTTTGAAAAGGGGTAAATAATGAAGAAAGGAAAAAAAAAAACCCAAACAATCCCAGACCCTAGGGCATATATTTCGTGAAGACATTCCATCTGTTTCACAATGTAGCTTATGTGATATTGTTGTTTATTATAATAATAAAATTCATAAATGTATGCAGTACTGTTTAAGATGTGAAATGCACTTTCTCATTATAGAGTCCACATTTCATACTTACCTTTGAAACAAATTCTCCTCAGGACCAGTGTTACCAATGTTTTCCCCACAGGCTTGCTGGAAACACTCATGAGTGTATAACTGGGCCTTTCACTAAACAATTGTATATCCTGCAAGTAAGTCTGCGAGTGAGCCTGCCACATCCTTGTAATGAAACAAAGCCCGATATTTTTTGTGAGACAGGATACTCTTTTCACATCTTATTAGATAATGGATGAGATGTAGAATCAGTTGTGTGGCAAAAGAACACCCTGGAGGCTGATCGGTTTGTCAGAATAAATAGGCATCTCCCAACAGAAATGCATTGAGCACTCCCTTTTTATGGAAAAGCATGCATCATAAAGAAAAGGCATGTCACTTACAACAAAAAGCAGCTTGTGATAGTTTAATTCATTTTTTACATTCAGACATGAAAAATACTCTAAACTTTCAGTAACAAAATGCAACAACTGCAAAAATGCTGTCAGTTAACTTGTAGTTTGTGGCTTCATTAATATTAATACAGTTATTTTGCTCTTGGAAAGGAAAGGATTTGAGTTGTTCAGTTAGGATTTAATACTTTTGCATAAATGTAATATTAGTAAGTGTTTAAAATTACTCTAAGTAGCATAATTACTAATAATAGGCACACTTTCCTTTCCTACTTGTACCAAAAAAAGACTGGCAGATTGCTGCGATAACATAAACAGCATATAAACTTTCTATGTCTTTGCATAATTAGCATTTACTGTTGTTACCCTTGAAAGATTCTTCAGTTGGAAAACAACCAACACAAAGAATAAATCCCAAAGGTTCAAACCTACCCTCCAGGTTTATGCATTAAAAAGAGGATTAGCAGGGAAATCCCCAAAGCACTTATGGGATTTAGGGACTGGAAATTAATATAACCTGTGTGTGGGCTATTACAGGCTTTTGAATATCTGTAAAAATGTATGAGATAGGCCCAAGCAGAAATCCTAAATCCCAGTGACCTCACAATAGGAGGTATTAAAAATCTCGAGGGATTCAGATCCTGTTTTTAAAATCCTCCTATCATTATGATTATTCAACCAAAAGGTAAAGTCAGACCAAACTCTGGTCAGTTCTGTGGAATTCAAGCCCCACTGACATCTGCAGTGCTGCTGAATAAAAACTAGGATGATAAAACCAAGATGCAGTCTCTGGCTCATTTATAGTGTTTTAAGTTTGGAAGTGGGAACAGAATGTAGCTCTTTTTCTGGGATAAAATGAAAACGAGTTTGTCACTTGCATGCTATACTGGTTGATTTTTTTGGAAATAAGATTTTGCCATTTCCTTTTTCACAACATTTCAAAGATCTGCTTTCCTTTGGATTCAGCACCACAGCTCTCATTCTTTCCCTTGCCTACTGAAAATTGTCTACTTTTCTTTGGCCTCTGATAAAATCTCTCTATAGTGATTATTAAATATTACTCTTAAAATCATCTTTCTTCCAACTTCAATAAAATACTCCCATTCCCTACACAAAGCTTCAAGCGTGAGCTTCCTACTGTTATTTTAAAGCTACTCTTCAACTCAGATATTCCTTTTCTTTTTCAGTCTCACATCCTTCCATGTGTCTACACAGCAGGATGCAGGCAAGGTTGCAGTAAGGTAGTCCTAGACAAGGTTTAACCTGCAGCATCACAGTGCACTGCTAGGGAGTCCTGTATCAGCCGACAACTCAAGAAAGCACATACCCAGATTTCTTACCAGCCTTCTGCAATCCATGTTGAAATATGAACATGTCATATGAACAGATCATGTCTTCACTACTACAGTTACCACTACCAGTTGCACTGAAGAGAGACCATGGTTTGGCCAAAGTGTGTCTTCCAAAACAAGCATTCACATCCAGATTAAAGACATCAGGCGAGGAAAGATGCAGTCATACCTCAGGTACAGTGTTTTAATGGATCTTCAAAATAACTTTAAAAAATTGTATCTAGTGTCTAGTTTGACCCTTTCTAGCTTCAGCTTCCAGCCACTGCTTTCTGGTTTGCATTTCCCTGCTAAAATAGTCTTGCAGTATCGCATACTTTCTTCCTGCGAAGGTACTTATGTATTGTAATCTAGATATCTCTGAATCTTGTTTAAACAGAGAAACTCCTAAGTTTCTCACTGGTTAAGCCATTCCTCACCCCCTCTCACCTCATGGCTCAAATCATATTCATGGCATTTTTCTGGGGTTTGTATTCTTTTTCATCATTAATTATATTTGACTAAACTTTGTATCACTGCTGTGCTGCATCAGCAAAGTTTTTTGATTTACTTCTGAATCACTGTTGAGTATTGAATTTGAGGCTTTTGCTGGCAATCCCTTTTAAATGCTGCTAGCAATACCCTGATATGCATAGATTCTTCACAGAAAACACTGCTTCCTATAATCTGCCCGTTCATAATTCTCATGACCAAAGCACAGTGAGGTATCCATGCTACATTATTTGACAGTGCTGAAATAATGCCGCTGCTCAGACCATAACCACATCAGTTGAAACCCAGCACCTTAAATCCTTTTACTGATAAATTGTATTGATATCCTTAGCAGAATATTCTATAGTTTTAAGTCTTACAATAAATTAAATTAATTTTGTGCAATTACCTTTTCTTATAAAACTTGTCACCTCATCATAGAATGAAATCAGTTTATCTTGTTATGAACTGTTGTCACTGAGAATATATTGACCAGCAATTTTATAAAAAATTGTTTTGTGTCTCCGTTCTTCTACCTTTTTCTCGTTTGATCATCCCTTATTCAGTGGTGGCTGTCTAGACCCTTCAATACAGAAGGGAGTCTTGAAAATTAAAGCCACTGAATGCAGGCAGGATCAACACCTCCATCATTATTGGAGCAAAACCAGTATGCAAGAAATGCAAAAGTTCCTCAAAGTCATAACTATACAGTCAAATAAAACCAACTCATATCTCCTCACCTTTAATTTAAAATTCAGAGCTTACAAGTTTTGTCTTCCTTCTCAGGAAAACAAGTACTTCAAGAACTCAACCTTCAATGCATCTACTCACTCTTTCTTCTAAAATCAAGTCCAAAACCGAACCCAAAGAGTATTACATTATAAGTCATACTAAGGCTGAAATAAACCACATCTGACAAGTGTTAATTCTATTATTTATTGAGCTGCCAGAAAAAGTACATTAAATTATCTTATAATGTGAGAAGTCCATAGTGTATTCTAAAGAAAATCCCAGGAAAATTATGTATTATCTAAGATACATATATATGTAATTAACTTGACTTATTTTTACGTTTTCATAACCATATATTACACATCAAAGCAAAATAAGTAGCATTCTAAGCTAATTGCACAGCTTTCACAGAATCACAGAATCACAGAATATCATGAGTTGGAAGGGACCCACAAGGATCATCTAGTCCAACTCACCACCTAACACCCGTACAGAGACCGAGAGCACATCCCAGAGCGTAACACCAACCTAGATCCCTCACAGTCTAGCAGGCCACTCCAAGCCGGAAGGGGCCCAGGGTCATCCAGCCCTACACCCCCCAGCTAGACCATGTCACTAAGCTCCTCGTCCAGTCTTCTCTTAAACACCTCCAGGGATGGCGACTCCACCACCTCCCTGGGCAGCCCATTCCAATATGCAATTACTCTCTCTGTGAAAAACCGCTTCCTAACGTTAAGATTGATCATCACGGCATCAGAACATCTTGGAACTTTAAGACAACCTCTTTCGCTGTACTCCAGAGAAGCAGCAATGTACTGCTATCACTGTTTTAGTGACCGAAGCCTAGTTTGTAGAAAACCTCAGCCACAGATATCTAAAATTTAAGACTCTTAATTCACTTGACGTAACTATCCAAATGCCGCAGAGGATTCTCAGCAAAGATACTTGTCCAAGATTACACAGCAGGACCTAGAGGAGAAGATTTCCAGTTTTTAGGCATTGGACTCCCCACTAATCATATCAGATCATCATGCCTCTAAAGAACCACACTGTGGTTTCATAAGGATAAAACTTCGACTAATAATCAGTAAAGTATCCACATGCTTCCCTATCTCTCCTTTTTGGAAATGAAAATATAATGGAGTGTAAATAGGTAGCCATTAACTACACAGAATCTCATATTAGATCTGACTATCAAACATTTATACGGTATAGAGCAAACATATAGCTGTTTGTTTTTTATCAGACTAGCACGATTTTTCAACTAAATTTTTTTTCCCGAAGAGTGTTTTATTAAATAGTAACAGAAACAAAATACTGGATATGTAAAAGAAATAATTATTTTCATGGACAGCATGATCATCCAGTCAAAAAAACCCTTGAAAACGTAAAATATTATAAAGCACTGAGTTTCAGTCCTAAATTAATTTTTCTAGTCAAACTATAGGTTGCTGATTGGAGGAAAGATTTATATTGAAAATATGAGCATACCTTACAGGAAATCAATGCAACCAGGAAGTGACATATAGAATGACCACAAACCTCTATGTTGTTTTCACTTAGAAAAATATGGGTTCCAAGCGCACTTTCCAAAATGCAAATTATAATGTTATAGTGAATGATAAGCACCTACAGAAATTTTTATTTTTCTTTTAGAAAAGCCCCCAGACCACAAAGTTCACAGGAAAAGACTTTGCCATATAGTATGTCTTTTGATTAAGAGAGCAGTTGGATTCTTGGCTAGAGCTCAGACCTCCATAAACACAGACTAAGCATTTTTCACATTGACGCTATGAACTTTGGTTCTTATTTCCATCCAAAGTCAATTAAAACCATCCCCCACCCTCCCTGAAGGTCACAGTCCTTGTCATGCTATTGCTGGGAACCACACATTTTGGGTATTGGGTTGACTTTGCCTTTGGAACTTTGTTATATCTAGCAGCAAGCGTGAGACTATCATCAGAACACCCTGTCTTTTGGTATTTTCTGTACTTACAGCCAGAAGCTTTGAAAGCAGAATATTTACCATCTGCAGTAGCTATGTTTACTTGGGATTTGTGGCTTTGCTAGTTGCTGGTTACAGAAAAACCTGCAGATACTACAATGAAGATAAATGCTACAGTAGAAAAAGCATCCATTTTTAATGACACCAGTTTTATCAGATAGAAGGCAATTGCAAAGCATGGTAGTACTTGCAAAGCAATTTTGCTCTTTCTCCTTATTATAAAGTACACACATTTACTATGAATATTTCAGCTAAAATCAAACTTCTGTGAGAAACACAACAATCTGTCAAAATAAGGTGTCTAAAATATAGTTGCATTCTCTGTGCCGCTTTTGCAATCTAAGGGCAATTTGCCATCAATACTGTAAGAGACAATTTTCTATAAACATTAAAAGCTTTAAGTGTATGACTGCATCAAGAATTCAGTGTTTTCCATTAGAATCTGAAAGTCTCCTTCCTGCAAAACAATCCATGAACTCATTCCCTAGGATCTAGATGATGGCATTTACATCTGAAGCCTCTTCGGTGAGTGCTGGCAATTTTGTGTCTGCAGCCAAACATTCTGTCCTGGAGCTTGCCTTACTGGCATTAACCTAAAAGATGGACTGGTAAAACAGATAGCATAAACTCAGAGAACCTGTCCCAGGCGTCTGCAAACCTCATTTGCTGATTTATGTGGATTAGCAATTTTAATTTCTAACCCCCTTCTGAATTGCCTTGTAGTTCAAGGGATAGAACAGAAGAAAGAGGTAGAGTACTTCCAGGTACTTCTTTCAGATGAAGTGACTTCAGGCCTCTGTGGGAGAAGAGATAATGCTCTTTTCCATATTCCTCTGCCCATACTTACACACAAGGCTATGGCACAATCTTTTTCTCAGCACGTTGGCTGGGATGTGAGACTTATTAGCCCATTCCAGAAAATACAAATGAAAAGTCTATAAGGCAGAGTTAGTAACAACATTATGTAGTACATTGAAAGTATGAAAACCTGTTATTTGCTATGGTATTATGTGTATATGATAGAGCCATGTCTTGTTATCACTGAAGGATCCTACCTGAGGACTGACTGCCCAAGAAAATATGAGTTCAAATACTGCAAAATTTTCAAAGCAGACCATGGTTTTGGTTGTCAGAACAGGCATAAATTGCCCTGGCAGAGTTGCACAGCTTTAACTGGAAGCAGAGTGCCCTGAAGCACTAGGAAGAGATGGCCTGACTGTTGCCAACCAAGCTACCTTTGGAAAAGGAAGCCAAACAAACAAAGTAGGCAGTTGCCTACAGCAGCAAGCTGCTAAACCCTGAAAGACATTCATGTCCCTGTTACTTACCTGTGCCAGAGCAGCGGACAGCAAGCAGGAGAGCAAGGCTTCTAGCTTGTCATGCTACAGGGACAATGACAAGACCTTAGAAGTTAGCAACTCCTACTTTGAGGAGCTTTTCCTAACCCCAGGAACAGCTACTGCCACAGACTCTGACGTTTCCTTCAGGACCAGCTGTCAGAACTACTCATCTTCCTCCACTCTTAATTCCTTTGTACCTGCTTCTCCTCTCTGCCTTCTCATTTCTACGCAGCAGTAGCCTAGACCCTTTCCTCCTTCAGGTGGCAAAACTACATTTTACTTGCAGCTTACAGTGCTGCAAAGCTTTCAGGTAACCCTGCTGGAAGTCTTCCAGCTGTCTCAGTAATCTGTAGCTAATGCAGGTGTAGCCTGTTTAGAAACCAGGACTACTGTCTCTGCATGGTGCTGTATTATCCTGGGTAGATGTTTCAGCACTCCTTGGAGCTAGCTTGGGAATGCAGAATTACAGAGATCCCTTACTTCACTCTGCTGTACAGACATGACAGAGAAATTTAATTACGTATTAGGTTCTTGCTGAAACCACTGGAGAGAAAAAAACCCACAATTGTGGATTGACTTAAATCTGTTCCCATTTAAGTAACTTTAGTAAGTGGTACAGACACCTAATCACATCTATCTAGTGTATAATGTTTAGCAATTTCATGCCTGGATGAATAATAAAATACAAAGAGGATGCAGGTTAATGTAAGATTTCTACAAATGATTTCCATAAGAAGTTACGAAATATTTATATGAGGAAACACTTGAAAAAAACCTATATAATTTCCACCCTATAGTTATAGTTTAATTGAATGTCTTAGAAACTAGAAGCAAGGGATAAGAAGGTTAATAATTTATAAATATGAGGAAGTATTTTAAAGCAGTCAAAGATGTAAAATTTATCTAAACTGTGATTTTTCAGGGACTTTTTGTAATCTAGTGCCTATAATTCTGTTCTGAGTATGTCACAAAAGAATGCAACATTCCACTTAGAACTGATAAAAAGGTAAAAAATAAAAAGAGAAACAAACTCTAAATATGTAATATATAGACATGAATTAAAACATAAACTATGGGTCTCTCCTGCTTAGAGTGGTAGAAATCCACTGTAACTTCAGTGGAAAAATACTGCATTTTCGCTAGAGCAGATAAAGTCAGAGTATCACAGTATCACAGTATTAGCAAGGTTGGACGAGACCTTGGAGATCATCAAGTCCAACCTGTAACCCAACACCAACTCATTGTCTAAACCATGGCACTACCCACAGGACCATCCAGTCCAACTCCCCACCTACTAGACCATGTCACTGAGCTCCTCATTGAATCTTCTCTTAAACACCTCCCGGGATGGCGACCCCACCACCTACAGACCATGGGCAGACCATTCCAATGAGAGATCACTCTCTCTGTGAAAAACCTCTTCCTAACATTCAGTCTAAACCTCCCCTGGCGTAGCTTAAGGCCATATCCCCTCGTTCTGGTGTCGTCAGCCTGAGAGAAGAGGTCCACACCCACCTGGCTGCAACCTGATTTGCACTGTAAAAGAAATAAAGCTAGAGTGTATATTGTCACCACTAAAAGGGATACAAAGAAGTAGTAAAATTTTACATGGAATAAAACATTATTTTTAAGGAACTAGGATGCAAAGAGGGAAAACAATAGTTATCTTGGGATGCCTTTAGAAAGTGTGAGAAATGCATACTTGCATTTTATAGCACGTATAGCAGAGTACCTTTTGAAAATATTTTTCCTGCAGAACATGCATTACTTTACAACTGTGATGTGAAATGTTGGGTTTTTTTGCAACAAAGGTGGTTAAAGCTACAATAAAAAAACACTTGTAAGAGGCTTGTAAAAGACGTTTTGTTACTGAACACATATGTATTAGTTCACAAGGAATGTCATGAGGAATGAATTTTACTGCCTATGGCTTTAGATCCTGCTCTAGCAGCTTTGGAGTTCAATTAATATGCCCTCAAACAGTACACTAAAGCTATTTCCATATGATAATACTGCTGCTATGCATGCATGCCCTGGGCATTTGAGCATCTACCTGTACATTTATATGTGCAAACAGACCTGGAAATCTGATGGGTTCATTAGCATGGTTGTTGAAGTGAATGACTGAACACGCAGGCTGGGAAGCTGATTTGAGCTAAGCAATTACTCAGTGCTTAATTCACACTGAATTGCAATAGAAATCAGGACACTCCTTCCTTAACTGTTTTTAAAAAATATCTCTAACAGAACCAAGGCACTCTACATATAAACTTTTATTCTGTGTCATTTGGACTATGTTCCTTTAACAATGTGCAAGACGCACATATTTTGTTCATCTCCTGTTTCCTGGAATTTATGTACATTAACAAAAAGCTCACCCAGCAATATTGAAAACTTCCCGAAGATGGCAGCGGTGACACAGAAATCGACACAGGCTGGCTTTGCTAAGCTTTTGCAATTGAAAAAGATTCTGAAAAAATCATAGTCAACAGCTAAGATCCAGTCCTGGGTTCCTAGCAGCTGATACATGCAAAACCAGTCCTGACAAGACAGTCTCATAAAGAAGAAATGGTATTCAGATGCACTGAAACACATAAAAAGGAGCAAGAGGTGCTCCTTGTTTCAAGGGCATCGCATCTTACTTCTCTCGAATCTAGTAACATCCTTGTAAAAACAACATCCTTCTAAATATGACTGTTGAGCAAATAAAAGAGCATAAATAATATATCCTGGAATTCTGCAGTGCTGTTTTAAGTGTTTTATTGGGTTCATGCTATCCTTTATTTGTAGCACTTGCTTTTTAGAACTGCAAACACACATCTAGTTTATGTGCTAGGGAGAATACAAAATAATGAACAGATTTCTATAAGTCTCTCTGTTCTCAGGAAATGCCTATCTTCTGCACAAGGGTCTAGTGAGCATGCCTTTCCTCTTAGTGACCAGATTAAGCAAGACATTAGTATATTTCTGTGAGAAAAATTGTTTTTTGGAGAGGCTTTTTGGTTGGCTTGGCGGGGGG
>WEKX01013697.1:0-10978 GCA_013390025.1 Pitta sordida | reverse complement strand
TTTGGTTGGGTTGGGGGGGGGGGGGGGGATGGTTTTTTTTTATTTTGGTTTTTTGGGGATGGGGAGGAGAAAAATTATTTTAAGCCTCTATCCTTTTTTTCAATTTATGTTTGCCTTACAAAGAAGTGAATCCTTTGAAATTAGGCCATAACTAATCTACAACCATCAAATCCAATCCATGTTCTTTCCAAAGACCAGCACTATTCAGTTCAACAGATGCTTGGTTCAAATTCTGAGTGTGAATAGTGCATTACTGGAAATAGCAACTGCCCCCTGCATGAGGTCATTCCAATGAGAGGTGTTTCTAAGCCCGAATATTGACACTGAACAACACTGAGAAACTTTGGACAAATTTCCAAAACAGATGAAAACTTGGTGTTAAGCCTCACTCTAAAATTATATGTAGCCAGACCTTGGAACTACATCAACTCCAAGTTCTGAACGATGGATTTAGACCAAGGATCTATAATTCTGATTAGACTGAAAGGGAAATAAACTAAAATAAAATTATTTAGAAGTGAGAAATTTTCACATTTGTGTCATCTGAATGGGACATCATTTTTGCAAAACGTTCTACAAACATTGCTGGAGAAAGCATTGAAATAATGATGAAAATACCATGCATTATCTTTCAAGGAAGAAAAGCAGCTGCTTTCTGAAAAGCGCATCTGATCAAAAATCAGCGATAGCTGGACTGGTATATGCCAGGAATATTCTGTCACAACCCAGAGCACCCATTAAGAGTACTTCAATTTCTACACCTTTGTTTTGGTGCAAAAGTCAGTTGTGTGGTTTCAAGAAATTTTCTTTTGAAACATGAATGTATTTTTAAACTTACAGAGTTTGTGCTAATTGTATTCACAGTATATATACTACTAAGTCAATAATGTGACTTCTTGTCTGACCTTTCAAACTGATCCTCTTCTGCTCTGTTGATCTCAGACATTTTCTGTAAAGTAATTATAAAACCTACCAAAAAAGGATCCCTGAAATGTGAGCTCAGAATATGACCTGGTTTACAGGAAATACAAACAATTTTACACTTGTCTCAGCACCATTTTAATGAATCACACATTAAACATCGTAGCAAAAGAAACTCTATTCAGACTCTGAATACATATATATGGGTATAAAACCAACAAATATTGTCCTGTGTCAGCATATACTGACAGGTAGCAAGATCCCTGTCTACAAAAAATATGCTTCATAAATATTTAATGTTTATCAAGATAATTTTACAACTCAGCAATTTTCTTACTCTTCTTTTTAACAGACCTACAAATCACTCAACATGCACTACATTTGTCTAGATGCCTGAGAGGGAACACAGCAGGGCATGAGCAATCTAGAGTGCATTGATGACAATACCTTGCCAGAAGTGATGGAGGAGCCAAAAAAGTGACATGTCTGCACCACATACTTCCAGCAAGGAAGAGCTGGTTAAATATGTGAAGACTGGAGGCAGCCTAGATTGCAGCAACCCTGAATTGATGGTGTTTGGGATCTTGGGAGGAAGGGCCAAGGCATAAAACCTGACCATAAATCTGAACTTCAGGAGAGAACATACTTTTGGCCTTTTCAGGGGCAAAGAATGCCACGGTAGCCAGCCCTGAAGAAAACAAGAGTCTAGGATAGTGCCTGATGTTCAAGATTCACCTCCTCTAGCTCAACAATGATCCATCCTGACCATCCAAATAAAAGTAGTAGGACACTTGCATGTTGAAACTCCTGACCAAATTCAAATATAAAAATGAAGCATGCAAGAGGTGGGAGCAAGGATCCAGAAGGGTTATGGAGACATTACAGTCATGCCTCCAGATTTGTGGGGTTTAGGTCTTATGAGGCTCCCGCAGAATATTAAATCAGTGAATTCTGGTTGGATGTTAATATGGCAAATTATTGCCATAAATATGACAACTTTGCAACCCTGCAAAATCCTGAGGCCCCTTTAAGGCTAGCTGTAGGAGTGTTTTCCCTTTAACTGCAGGGGCTAGCACAGGCAGAAGTGCTTTGTATAAGGCTATGCATATCTGCATATGCACATATGCAGGTATGTGCTGGCAAGTCCAGCCTGGCTGCTTGTCCCTGTGTGTGAGCCTGTCTGTGAGCGGCTGTGGAAACAGGATTTTATACAGACTTGCTCAATGGTTTAATGTTATCAAACCACTGTGGCCACGCGGCCAGCAGTAGGGGCAGGGCCTATAGGGCTGTGGTGCTGGGGTGAGAACTGGAGAAGATAGAGCAGGGCCCCGCTGCTAGGCTTAGAGTGACAAGGAGCGGACATAACTTCTGTAGAGACTGTGGGATGTCTAAAGGTGCCGCAGGACATATAAATGCCATATAACCTCTGCAGCACTCATAAGGGAGTGATCTGTGGCTGTCCCCAGCGAGAGAGCGGTGCCATCCACCCGCCACATGGGGCCATGCCAGTCCCGCCCCACAGGGAGCAGTGGCACTGCCCCTCCACGAATCAGAGCAACCATGCATGCATCAACTCGACATATTCATGAATAACTGATTAGGATTTGCAGAGGAATTTTTCACGAATAGCTGAAGCAGTGAATAATTATGTGTGAATAGTTGAGGTATAACTGTATTCAAATGTGCAGGGATGGGGTAGGCAAATGCAAAACCACTTGGATTTTAATCTGATAAGGGACACAAAGGGCATCAAGGACTTCTGCAAGTACATCAGCAACAAAAGGAAGACCAAGGGAAGTGTGGGTCTGCTGATGAATGAGGCAGGGTATCTGGTAACAGAGTACATGGAAAAAGCCTTCTTCACTTTATTTCTTTCTAGCAAGACTTCCCTGATGGAATCCCAGATTTCTGTGACCAAAGGGAATGTCTGGGAGTAGGAAACACTTGGCCTTTGCTGGAGAAGGAACAAGTTAGGGAATAACTAAACAAATTGGACATACCACATCTACAGGCAGTAGTGGGATGCACCAATCAAAGCTGATGGAGCTAGTCAGTTTCATTACAAGGCCACTCTTGATTACTTTTGAGTGGTCTCCAGGCAACTAGGGGAGTATCCTGAGGATTGGGGAAAAAACACTGTTACTTCTGTCTTCAACAAGAGAAAGAAAGATGATCCAGGGACTTACCAGCTAGTCAGCCTCAGCTTGATCATTTGGGAAGCTGATGGAGCAACTGACCCCAGAAGCCATTTCCAGACATATTAAGAACATGAAGGTGATTTGGAATAGTCACTACAGATTTATGAATGCAAAAATCATTACTGGAAAAACTAATAACCTTTTACAATCAGGTTGGATGGACAAAGGAAGATCAGTAGATCTTATTCATTAGATGTTGAACACAGACACACATTACTCAGGGAGGTGGTGGAGTCTCCATTCTTGGAGACATTCAAAACCTCTCTTGAACTGACCTGAGGAACCTCCACCAGCTGACCTTGCTTTGAGTAGGAGTTGTCTACTCCTACCCGGGGTCTGTTCTTGGGAGCAAGTTACTTTCTGCTCGGTTTTACTCCCTTAAAAGGATGTAGATGCAAAGTCAAAGAATCACAGAATCACGGAGTGGCTGGAGTCAGAAGGGACTTCTGGAGATCATTTAGTCCAACCGCCCTGGTGGTTCAGCTGGAGCAGGTTGAGCAGGATCATGTTCAGGTGGGTTTTGGAGACTCCAAAATCTCTCCGGACAGCCTGTTTCAGTGGTCTGTCACCCTGAAAACAAAGGAGTTTTTCCTCCTCCTCTAGCTGTTTGCTGTCTTCACAACCATAGGATTTATCAGTAAAGACAAGAAAATCTTGTGTGTCTGTATAGAAATCTTCACACACATAGGTATAGATGTACAGTGCAGTTCCTAGAACACACAATTAGCCTAAATTTCACTACTACTAAGCATATGATATGGAATTACACCGTGGATGACACAATAGATTACATTAAACCCAAGTCCAGATGTTTACCCTTTTCCCAGCACAGTCAGCAAAGCAGATGCAACCCTTAAATCCCAATGAAATGTATCTGCACATGCATGGGTACAGAAGCACTGCTCCAACCTGGAACTTCTGAGTAACAGGGGAGTAGACCAGACCTCTGTATACAAACAGTTTATTCTTGACTTAAAAATATTCATGAAACAGTCTTGGTTCAAAAGATCCACTGCAAGAAGACAAATCAAACATAATACCTCCCAATACCGGTGCTGGCTGGGACGAAGTTTGCTTGAAATCTAGGAAAGCATGATCCAGTCCCTCCAAGTACTTCTAGGAGATACCTATGTGTACCGACAGGTCTTGTCCTTCTAAGAACTCTGAACTGGCACATCTCTTTTAGTTTCTACAATTAGTGACTGCAATTCNTACTTCTGTCTTCAACAAGAGAAAGAAAGATGATCCAGGGACTTACCAGCTAGTCAGCCTCAGCTTGATCATTTGGGAAGCTGATGGAGCAACTGACCCCAGAAGCCATTTCCAGACATATTAAGAACATGAAGGTGATTTGGAATAGTCACTACAGATTTATGAATGCAAAAATCATTACTGGAAAAACTAATAACCTTTTACAATCAGGTTGGATGGACAAAGGAAGATCAGTAGATCTTATTCATTAGATGTTGAACACAGACACACATTACTCAGGGAGGTGGTGGAGTCTCCATTCTTGGAGACATTCAAAACCTCTCTTGAACTGACCTGAGGAACCTCCACCAGCTGACCTTGCTTTGAGTAGGAGTTGTCTACTCCTACCCGGGGTCTGTTCTTGGGAGCAAGTTACTTTCTGCTCGGTTTTACTCCCTTAAAAGGATGTAGATGCAAAGTCAAAGAATCACAGAATCACGGAGTGGCTGGAGTCAGAAGGGACTTCTGGAGATCATTTAGTCCAACCGCCCTGGTGGTTCAGCTGGAGCAGGTTGAGCAGGATCATGTTCAGGTGGGTTTTGGAGACTCCAAAATCTCTCCGGACAGCCTGTTTCAGTGGTCTGTCACCCTGAAAACAAAGGAGTTTTTCCTCCTCCTCTAGCTGTTTGCTGTCTTCACAACCATAGGATTTATCAGTAAAGACAAGAAAATCTTGTGTGTCTGTATAGAAATCTTCACACACATAGGTATAGATGTACAGTGCAGTTCCTAGAACACACAATTAGCCTAAATTTCACTACTACTAAGCATATGATATGGAATTACACCGTGGATGACACAATAGATTACATTAAACCCAAGTCCAGATGTTTACCCTTTTCCCAGCACAGTCAGCAAAGCAGATGCAACCCTTAAATCCCAATGAAATGTATCTGCACATGCATGGGTACAGAAGCACTGCTCCAACCTGGAACTTCTGAGTAACAGGGGAGTAGACCAGACCTCTGTATACAAACAGTTTATTCTTGACTTAAAAATATTCATGAAACAGTCTTGGTTCAAAAGATCCACTGCAAGAAGACAAATCAAACATAATACCTCCCAATACCGGTGCTGGCTGGGACGAAGTTTGCTTGAAATCTAGGAAAGCATGATCCAGTCCCTCCAAGTACTTCTAGGAGATACCTATGTGTACCGACAGGTCTTGTCCTTCTAAGAACTCTGAACTGGCACATCTCTTTTAGTTTCTACAATTAGTGACTGCAATTCAAATTATCTACATCTTCACAATAAGCATGCATGGCTGAAGAATATCTCAGTTACTGCTTCTAAGAAAACAATGTGATAGGGCTTATTGCTTGTTTTTAATAATAAAGAGAGTTCAGGAATTCATATTATGTGACAATTAGATTGTGTTCTGATGATCTGATTACATGTGAAATTTCTTGCTATCATAGCCAGTTCCTGGGCTTATAGAAATGGGCATGACTCCATTTTCTTCAGTGGTGCTATATTAATTTACAGCTGCTCAGGATCAGAGTTTACCTGCCTGTTTCTGACATCTAGGATATGAATTCATATGGCTGTATGGCATCAAAGGTCACTAGACAAGCACACCACACACTTAAATATTTGTCATTTA
Organism: Pitta sordida; assembly: GCA_013390025.1. Lineage (NCBI taxonomy): Eukaryota > Metazoa > Chordata > Aves > Passeriformes > Pittidae > Pitta > Pitta sordida. The sequence continues at coordinate 5,005 of WEKX01013697.1, read as the reverse complement.
AGACATTTTGAAGCAGTAATGCACCTTCTCCTGGGCTTTCTCTCACTATTTATGTAGTCCTCTCATAGTTTATGAGTTTAGTCCTCTCACTATGCATTTAATCTAAATTCACATTTTCTTTACATTTCTTTAGCTACATTTACATCGGACTTTCTTCTTTGCATTTCTGAAACAAAAGTCAAGCTTCTCACTGTCTTTATTTCTTAATCCTGTTTCTCTCATGCCTTTAAAAATATTTTTTCTTAAAAAGAAGCAATTGACTTTTTTTTTGCCTCCCTCTCTCCCAATACCTTCATTTTCCCTTTTTTTCATATGTGGAAGCATTACTCTTCTCACATTGCTCTTGAAGTTCACAGGTTCACAGGTTATTCTGAGTTGGGAGTTAGGAAAAGCCTCATAAGTGTGGTTAGAACTTAAAAGTGGGGATGGGGGCTGCTGCGGGGCTGGGCTGCTGGCCTGCCAAGGCTGCCGCGGAGCCNCTGTGAAAAATTGCTTCGCAAATGGGCATGGTCGTAAAGGAGAAGTCACGATGCAGTGGGGATTCACTGTATATCACTATACCAACCACTAAGAACAACATTATGGTCAAGCACAAGGTGTATCATTTCCTCCTCTCATTCCCTTCCCTATTCTCAAAATACTCACAGTAAAGTAGTCACATCTGGGAGACTTCCAGCTATGACTTTGGTATATTCTTGGGATAGGAACAAAAAGATATCTGTTTGTAGACACCTTTTCTATCTCCCAAGGTATATCCTTAAAGCATTATATGCAAATGAGTCAATGGTAATTAGGGTAGCATGAACTAAATTCTGTATTCAGGACCCAAAGAGAAAGCAGATAATTAATCAAGGGGGAAAATAAAAAGAAGAAACTTTTCTTTTTTCTATATATTATTCAGATGTAACTGAACTTGAAGAAATTATTAATGTGTGTCTAATCCCTACTACTTGAGCATACATATCTGTGGTTCAATTCTGTTTTTAATAAAAATGTTTTTGGAGGGGGTTTCTTTTCACATAAATGAAATAAGAAAAAACCATACTATGGGTCAAGGATATATAGAAATGCAATATTTTCCTTGAAATAATTATAATCTGGTGGGAAAATGTATATTTTTATCTTTTCCTGTCAAAATTAAAATTCCTTTGCTATTGGGAACTTAATGCAAAGAAAAAAGAAAATAGCCACTGTTACTATATGACCTCACTGTATTTTTGTTCTTTGGCTTCAAAGGCAACCTGCCTACTCACACAGAAACCAAAGACAGGTTACTTTTGCAAACCATCTTGAAAGCACTCAACAATAATGGCCCCAAATCACTACAGCTCCCAATTTTCTTATTGCAGTATCTGGGGGCTCTCACTATAGTTTTTTGATAAATAAGCATTAGCAAACCTTGTTTGGAGTCTTAAGATGTCTTACCTTTATGGAGTATGTTTACTTTAACTATGTGCCACAACTGTGTGCCACTAGCTCTTTCTGATTTCAGTCTCATTTTTGGATTTGTAGGAGGTTGGTATTTTTCTATAAGCAGCAAACCAAAAAGAGGTGAATCAGGCTTGCTTGCACTGATGTGGCACAATCATGTTTGTCAAATAGAGATGGACTTTAATTTGTCCCTTTAAGTTGTGATATGTGTTATTTTCTCATTGGAGAACCATGCATCACTTTTCTCAGCTGTTTTGTGAGAAAATTGTAGCTCAGAAAAACCTTCTAGGTATTAATGTGAAAAGGATGAAATTTGACTTACAGTTCAAGTTATCTTTACTTGTCATTAGCAGAAAGTGTTATGTTTTCAAATTAAAAATGGTCCAAATTTACAAAATTCAAGGATTGTATCAACATTTTGTTCGATTGACGTTTAAGGAACAAACTGGAAATAAATCCCATGCTTAGGTCCAGCTCCTTTTATAGAGCCTCTTCATGGATTCTAGCCCTTGAGGAATCAGTGGCTACTTCCAGGAGTTTGTTAAAGTCTAATCACTTCTTAAGATAACATTCAAAAGTCAGACTTAACAACTATTTGTTCTAGTTTGGCCATCGTCCTGGATCCTTGAACTACGTAACTCTCCAGCCATCTGCTCAGTACACGCGCACACACACACACACACAAGCAGAGTTACATGATGGACTTTTTCTTGATTTCTTGATGAGTCACAGACAAGCTTCTAAAGACAAAAGAACTTTACAAGATGCAAACCCACTCTTGAAGTAAAAAAATAATGTACAGATTTGCTATTTTTTGAAAACCTTATTTTAAAGAAAGGAATTTCTCTGATTTTTGACATGCCACTGATACTGTGGGATCCAATTAGGTGTTTCTGTCTTGCATAATGAATGCTAAGGATATATACACATGGCATTACACAAGGAATTAATATTGAGAGTAGCAGGCTAGACATTACGTCTCCATTAAAAAGAAACTTAATTTAAAACATTTGAATAGTCTCACTTAAATTGATCTCAAGTACAAGTGGATGTTCAACTAAAATTTTTCATTAGGTTTTTACTCCTAGTGCACAACACATTTATTTCATTCAAATTTTCTAAGAGATTGTATGAGAAATATATAAAGCCAAGCAACTAAAAAGTGTGACTACTTATATGAAGCATTCCCAATACATTGCCTTTTTACATCTGATAACTCAATAGTCAATCTACAGCAAGTCTTTGTAAATCTTGTTTTATTAATATCTTCTTTCTTTAAGAAGAAAATAATTTGACATACTAGCAGTGTTCTTGGTGTTCCTGTTTGGCCATCTCAGCCCACTAGCAGTTCTGCACTCAAAATGTGTCCACATGTCTACAGATTTTCAGAGGAAACCAGTGTTGTGCCCTCCCTTTCTTGACTTAGACTGGTCTAAGAGACTTCCCATTATACACATTCAATGTACGATGGATGAGCATCTTAGCACTGAACTGTAGACAATGGAAGAGCTATAAACATATAAAAGTAGCACTTCTGTTAAGACCCTGACAGTATACTTGTCCATCAGCCACAGAAACTGTAAGGCTTAACAGGATGTGTGGTACTCTGAGATAACACATGCCTTGTGGGTGTTATGAAGTACGAGGCAGGGGCAAATGCTTTTAGTGACCTGCCAGTGTTATCTTACAGCAACATACACACCTTGGAATATCCTATGAAATTATAAAATAGCCTCAAACTCACAGGAAATTATTTTTTTTTTAAATTCAATAACTAAACCAAAGAAATGAGGTGTATACTAATTAAGCGGCCAGTAAAAAGCAAATAGCTTATGAAATGCTTAATTCCTGGACTGCTAAGGAAAGCAATAGGTAGGACACAGGTGAATGAAATTAAATGTCATATACATTCTTCATGCTATTCAAGCATAGCAATTTTGCCGAAAGGTCCTTCATTAAAACAAAAATGAAATAATGGAAAAGATAGTTTGGAAAGATTTTTTCTTTTTTTAATGCACCTTAATATTTTCCAAGACATGCTTCTATTTATAATTCTGATTGGCACTTGAAATGCCATAGTTACTCTACTGGACCATATCACAGTCCTGTATCAACACAAATTTTGAAACCTGCAGTTTAATTTGTATAAATATCTGTAACTAGAATAATCCAATGTTTCAAATTAAACAAAATTTAGTGGGTTAACATTTTCCAGGAAATATGGAATCTTTTTCTAAAAGATTCTTACAAACCAATAATCATCACCATTCATTTATCAAACAACAGTAAGTAATGTATTGTCATGGGGATATGCCTTTTGTTCTATTGTGAAACTTCTCTCCTTTTTACTGGAACAGACAATAGGTATCTCTTCTTGTCTCCCTTTCCCTCGCCTGAAAGGAATGTGACTAGGGGAGGGGCTTTCTCCTTTTCACCTGACAAACAATGGAGGATTCAGCATCTTATCTCCCCTCCCCTGAAAGGAATGTGGCCAGGGAAGAGTTTTTTCCTCCTTCTTTACCTGACAAACAATGGAGGATCCTGTGTCTTATCTTCTTTCCCTGGCAAGGCATGTGACTAAGGGAGGGGCCTGAGGGCCAGGGCGGGTTCAGTGACAGCCTATGGCATGTGAAGACATGCCCACAAGGCATGTGACATGGGAGGGATCTGAGGCCCTATAACTACAGCTCCTGGGCCTCAGGAGGGAGTGTTCATGGACCTTTGGGACTGAGGATGCCTTGTTTTCACCTCTGATCTCTACTGCTGGCATTTTACCCAGGACAACATGGACCTTTGACTCCTCATCTCGGCACAGTTTTTCCCCTGCTTACTGCTGGATCTCCCTGCAGTCCTTGGACACTTCAGGAAAGGATGACTGGCTGTTATTCCACTGGATTCCCTACCCTGATTCCTATTTTCCTGCCCCTAGAATCCTGGAGGTGCCCTGGTTTTTCCCTTGAACTAGGCACCCCACCTCCTCGTGCTTGTTTATATTCCCACTTGTCTACAGTTATCACTTCCTTTTTTTTTTTTTCTGATACTGTTATTTTTGTTGTTCAAACATATATATATATTTGTTATATTAAATTTTATTCCTTTCTCCCAGTAAAGTTCCTATTTCTCTCCATATATATATTATTCAAGTATTTCTAAATTTAATTCATACTTCATCTTAATTAACCCAGGACATGTATCAATTTGCTTGGAAATCTTGCAGCCCTGCATGATGTTTAGGAAGAATCAGGGACTACTCTGGATTTACAGTGTTTAGTTTTTTTGCATTTATGAAAAAAAAGAAAAGAAGCTTGTTCAGTAATATGGGATTAAATGCTAAGACACATTAAACCTACAAATTCCAGTTCTCTCTTGCAAAACTCCTTCAAGTACTGCCATGAACAAAATTTCTCAATCAGATTCTGCAAAAACAGAAAATGCTTCATAAATTTGTTAGACAATAAGACAGGAAGCTTCTTCAGACCATCATAATGAGCAACTTATACCTGCCCTCTTTTGCCTTTGAATAAATATTGGTTTTGGTTGGCATAACCAAAGGGGAGACCTTATCGCTCTCTAC
>WEKX01013696.1:176555-204728 GCA_013390025.1 Pitta sordida | reverse complement strand
TAAAAATATAAAATATATAAAATAATAAAAACCTATATTCCTTAGGCTTTAGAGCTCTGCAGTGTCATTAAGCTTCATATTAGTGTGATGTCCTAAGAAAAGCAATGTCAGAGCAATTTTAAGGAGAAGGTGTATGGAAATTCTCCCTTGTCATTTTGCTTCCTGTACCACATGGGTTTTTGATTCAGAGTTGGGGGGTTTGTGTTTTATTTCTTTGAGGGTTTTGCTTTGGTTTTGGGTTTGGGTTTTTTGTTGGTGCTGGTGGGTTTTTTTAGCATAGTCTCGGTTTACCCAAAGCAATGCATTGTGTCTTTGATTTAATTTCTGTATTTCCAAGCAATGTAATGTTTAAGTTTGAACCTTGAATGTAGCAAATTAACTTTTTTCCAGTAAATCTTCCTGCTTCCTATCTGGAAAGGAAATTCCAGGTTTTGGTTGAAATCACTGATTTTTTTAAAGTAAACACTAAAATGGAAATATTACTCCATGTATTCTTTACCTGCGTGTTTCTTTTAAAAAAATTATGTGAATTCTCTTTATTGCAAAAAGAAAAAAAATATTCCTTCCAATCCCAAACTTCTATGATTCTAGGATATGTATAATTTTAAAATATTGAAACTTGACTTTTTCACTGGAAAAGCTGGAAACCATAGAGCAAAAAAGAGAAAAAAACCTATGTGGAAATTCTTACTGCTTTCCTCTTAAAACCCCTAGAATATATTTTGAGAAATAATAATAATAAAGCAGTCCTTGAAACTTGAGTTCAAAAATGTATTTAAGCTGAAGTGAAAATTTAATTTTGTGAATCTACTTCCAACACATTGGATCATTTCTGTTCTTCAGAAATCCACCATGTGATACTGTGCCCTCTTAGATAAGATAGATTCAGGAACAATCCAGCAGGTTTAGCAGCAGAGCAGATGTCCAATCTATTGACAGCATAAAAAAAAGTTTTGGACCAGGCTGGGTATAGTGCGCTTAATGTTTGAATTAACGTGAGTTGACAGTATCATACCTGTGGTTTGACATAGTATGGGCAAGTGTTGGGAGGAAACCTGTCACTTCATGTTCAGCACAAATGACTGTTGTGCATATTTGTTGCTTTCAAAGAGTCATCTGTGCAAGGTGCCTTACAGAGAATTTAATTCTTTATATATAAAATACCCATCTCATTGTCTTAATGTCACTCTTTCCTAAAACTGGAATGTCACTCTTTCCTAAAACTGGGTTAATTAGAAACTTCTGCTTAGCAAGAGAATGTAGTGAAACCCAAACCACCTTTCAAATTCTGTGCTTTTGTAAAAATATATAAATAAATGCACGTATGTATTGATGTACAAATACATATTTCCTTGGAAATATGCAGCGCAAAGCCAGAAGAGACCTTTGTGATTGATCATATAGTCTATGTGTCCCTCAAACAAGTCAAGAATGTTCTAAAATTGATTTTTTTTAAATGAGAACAAACATATAAAATATATTTTTAAAATAATTTCTGTCCTGACATCAAAATTGATAGGGAGGAAGACTTCACCTAGCCCTGTTTTTTACAGGATGTGTTTAGATACTCATATTGGTGTAGATACAACTACAGTAATCCCTCAAATTTCATGGGGGGGTCAGTTCCAGAAAGATGCTGCAATAAGTGAAATCTGCAAAGTAGCTGTAAATAGGTTAAATACAGTAAAGCTAGTAAAGCCAGGGAAATACCCCCACAATGTATTGAAGCTGTGAATGGTGAGCCATGAAGTATCAAGGGATTACTGTATATGTAAATAAGCAAACCCACATAACTGCCATAAACAGTCTGACAACAGCTGAGCAAACCAGTAGAACTTGTTGACATAATACATCTTTTCAGACTCCTAAAAATTTTCCTAATCTTAAGCTTGTAGTTGCTCTTTTCTGGGTCGATATATACAAGAGGCTTTGGATGCAGCCTGAAAACTGCACTCCACTCCATACCCACATTGTGGCTCTTCAATTTCAAGCCATATGCTAATTTGAAAAATACCCCTATTCAAACCAAACCAACCAACCAACCAACCAAAAACAAACAAACAAACAAACAAACCCCAACCCCCTTCTCCCTCAAAAGCAACATCTGGTAAGTGGGATAGAGATTTAGCAGGCTCATCCTGCAAATGCAGCACTTGGACAGTGATGGCAAACAGGAAATAGACTTCACACCCCAGGCACGCCATCCGTCAATGGAGTGTGAAAGAAATGTAAGGATTATTGCCCTAGCCTTTAGGTGCCAGGCATAACTATCTAGCGATTGCAGAGTTCAGTTTTCACTTTGCTCTGCCTATATAGTTTCGAGCTCCCCTTCCTCCCCTGTTCCCTTCTGACACAAAGGCGCTTATGGGGGTGGGAAGGGGAGTAAAAAAAATCAAATAAAGAAAGTACTTCAGCTTTGAAAAGAAAGCAGATGTTTCTGAGATCCTGATCACAGTGCTTTAGCCATGGATCTTGCCTGGGACTTCCAGAAAAGCAAATACCAGAGCCTCTGTTTATTGGCTGTTTCCTTGCTCACATTGCAACATGGCTTCCAAATGGAACAAGGCACTATGCCAAAAATCAGCAGAATTGGCTCAGAAAAGGGAGATTTTTTTCTTTCAAGGGGAGGGAGCATATTCTTGCTTTCAGAGAAGGAAACCTCCCACCCCCTGTGAACCTGAAAAACAAAGTCAAACCTTTGTCATATCCTGTTCTCTCCTTGAGTTAAGAGTTGGACTCGATGATCCTTGTGGGTCCCTTCCAACTCAGAATATTCTGTGATTCTGTGATTCTGATTATGTGATTCTGAGGTGGACTTGTGGTAAGGGAGATCGTAACTGAAACACTCCATAAAGATGCGTGTCATCACTCATTTTATTAGCATCTAATTAGAACAGTAGTGTGTGGAAAGAAGACAACACCCACCAAAGGCAAGCCATCAATGGTGACAAGGTCTTATGGGTCAGTCTTAAGAAAAGACATGATACTATCCCAGTTTGTCCTACAGAGGAGAGGGGGATAATCAGTTCTAAAAGGAGCTTCAAGGTTTTTTTGTGATTTTGAGATAGGCTAAAAAAGACAAAGGAAAACTGAATTCCTCATTCTGAGGCTGCAAGACCATTGCTGTACTGTCTCTGTGTGTGAAAAGCAGTATGTACCTCCCAAATCCAACTTTCCAGACTCCAGCTTTCCTTATGACAGAGCTCTTCCAGCACCAGAGGAGGACAGGAGCAGCACCTCTTACGTGAAACTAAACAATAATCTTGGCAAAGCCATAAATTGTATGGTAGTTAGCATGCAAATGTTAGTTTTGGGATCTAGGTTGGTGTTATGCTCTGCGATGTGCTCTCGGTCTCTTTACGGGTGCTAGATGGTGAGTTGGACTAGATGATCCTTGTGGGTCCCTTCCAACTCATAATATTCTGTGATTCTGTGATTCTGTGATCATGTTGATGATTATAGTTTGTGTGCTGCTGTAGACTATGAGTTCAGGACAAGTTTTCACAGTTATGTTGCTCTCAAACAGATGGGAAAATTCATGGAGGCCCTTTAGAAATGAAAATATTACAGTTGAACTTCTTTTGTCAGAGCCTAATAGTTGGTTATTTATTTTAGCAGAAGAGATGTGATCAGCTGTGCTCTGGGATGCACATTATGACTATGACAGGCTTGTTCCATTGACATATATTGACTTCAGCATTTTCTTTTTCATCTGGACTAAGCAAAATAAATTCTGTCCCAGATCATATTCTGTTAAGAGGTAAAAACAAAGTGAATTTATTGTTGAGGTTTCCAAAAGTTGTTTGGTTTCCAGATCAAAGTTAAGGAAATTTTTGCTTCCATTTGTTTTGCCTTTCTTTCACTCTTATTACCTTTCATTTTTACTCTGTTTTTGTGGTTTGTTTGTTCAATTTTTTTTTTTGTCAGGGTTTTTGTTTTGTTTTGTTTTGTTTCTTAAATTAAAATGAAATTAGGAAGACTATACAGATCTCAGTAGTGAGGACTCCTTTTTTTGTCAGTTTCCAGAGCAATTTCCTCAAGGAAAAAGTGTTCTAAAGATAGAGACAAAAATATCTAGATTTAAATACACTTGAATTAAATTGGAATTGCTATTTGGGAATAATTTGCTGCCTCTTGGATAGTCGCGAAGGATGGGTCTAGTTCTGGTGTCACTTGGCATCTGCAAGATCTCAGACTGAAGCTCAAGCAAAGATGGCTCTTGGAATCTCTTCCAGACTTTACAACACAAACCTACTTCCCTGATTTAACCCAAAATTTATTATAACCATGGATATTAATGTTAGAATTGCAGAACTGATTATTCTGGAAGCTTGTGTATGTTGCTTCATTGAGAGACAAGCTATCATGGTTTAACCCCAACCATCAGCTAAGCACCACACAGCTGCTCACTCATCACCCCCCCAACATCTAGTGGGATGGGGAGGAAAACCTGAAAAAGGTAAAACCCATGGGTTAAGATAATAACAGTTTAATAATTGAAATAAATTAAAATATAATAAGAATAACAAAACCAACAATAATAATCCAAAACTAATAATGATTCTGTAATAATAGCAATAATAAAAGGAGAAAGAGAAAGAGGAATAACAGCCAAGAAAAAAGTAAGTGATGCAGATTACAATCACTCAACACTCACTGACGTTCAGCCCATTCCTGAGCTGTTATCCCAGCCAACTTCCTCCAGTTTATGTATTGAGTATGATATTCTATAGTGTGGAATATCTCTTCAGTTATTGTGGAACAGCACTACTTAGTAGCAACTAAAATATTAGTGTGTTATCCACATTATTCTCAAAATTCAAAACACAGCACTTTACCAGCTAATAGGAAGAACATTAACTCTATCTCAGACAACACCAGGACACAAATTCAATGCTAGAGGATGACCCAAAGGACAGAATCACAGAATCACAGAATCACAGAAAATTATGAGTTGGAAGGGACCCACAAGGATCATCTAGTCCAACTCACCATCTAATACCCATACAGCGACCGAGGGCACATCCCAGAGCATAGTAACAACCTAGATGCCTCACAACCTAGCAGGCCACTCCGAGCCGGAGGGGGCCCAGGGTCATCCAGCCCTCACCCCCCAGCTAGACCAGCTAGACCATGTCACTAAGCTCCTCGTCCAGTCTTCTCTTAAACACTTCCAGGGATGGCGACTCCACCACCTCCCTGGGCAGCCCATTCCAATAGGACCTTCTCATATGTCCTATCAACATTTATCACATCTACTTTGCAACTGAAAAACAGCACAGGAAAGTACAACTTGGCTAAACAACCCATACATCTTAACTGGGCAATTGGAATCTTGTCACAGCAAATGCTAGAGGTCTGCCTTCTACATGGTGACTTGTCCTTGTGTGTCATCTCCTCAGGGAGCTTTCTTGTTCCATCCAAACTACTTTTCTTTCCAGAAAATTAATGGCCTTCTGTTTTAAATTTATAATCAGGAATACATAACAGGAGGCTGTATCCAGAGTTAACTGAAGATAGATACAGCAGCAGGGAAGAGAAAGATCTGTTGGAACTTGAACTTTCTCAGTGCTTCTGCAATTTCCGTTGGAGATGGAGGTTAATACCGCTCATGAGATAGGTGTCCCTCAATGAGTGTGAATGCACAGAAGCACAAATACACATACTCCGTGGGGACTTTATGAATGATGTCTGCTTGTCACTTTCCCTCACCACTTCTTTACATACTTGTTGAATTTCTGACAAATAAAATTCTGTTTAGAATCTCAAAAAGCTTTGGAATTAAAAAAACATTTAGGAATAAGGTGTTCTGATTTTGCTGTGCTTGTCTACTTTTTCACCTTGATGTTTTTGCAATAGATTTAAACCATTAACATATTTCTATGAAATTTGTCAGGGGTGGAGATTTCAGAGAAAAGCTTCATCAAATTCTGTATAGCCAAGACCCTAAATAAAATTACTGTTATGAAAAAGGTTGCAATACAGTTCCGAAGTTATCTTATGTGTGTATGTGTGGGGGTGTTTTCTCCTTTTTTTTCTGACAGGTCATTTGGCACATACTCAGAATCATCCACAATATATTGATATTTTTCCCATTAATAATTAAAGAGCATGGAAGGAAGATGAAGGTATATGGAAGAGAGTTAAGAGACACAGGGATGATACTGAAGGTGTGGTGAACTTTGAGAATATGACAATGTGTGGCTACTCTGGGGGCTTGAGAGATGGGAGAAAAAAGGGGCAAGAGGAGTCAGCAGGAGAACTTGCTGGTGAAGACACACCTGGAAGAAATCAAATGTCATTTATTTGAATCTGGCACCCAGCAGACTATTTGTTTCATTTCTCAGGGAACTCCTATCCTGAAACCTCCAGGCTTTTTGGGCAGCTATTGCTGTTGGCATTCTGGCAATGTCAAGTCTCTTGCTCAATTAGCAAGAACTCTTCTCTTGCTAAAAGTCTGAACATCCAAAGTTTTTGAGTTAAAGCAAAGATGAGACGTGGATCAGACCACAGTGTGAAAATGATTTTGCTGAAGTCTTAAGGAGTATGGAACTAATAACTATGCAAAGAATGCCAAATCCATAGTTGTCTCATTTGAGCCATGTTAAGTATTTCAAATTGGTTAAATCACATGAAACTGGTTGATGTTTACTCGAGAGAGGTGCCTGAATGACTTAGCTGTTGTATTTTTCTTCAACCCTGTTTGGCTCTACTTCCTACATATTCAAAGGTATTAATTTTACTTACAGAGAAACATTTTATAGGTCAATGAAATCTTACATAAATATATCAGAATAGCCACTGAGTGAAAATTTGTTATGATTATTCATGTTTATGTTTGGTGGCTAATCCTATGGGCCACACACAAGCACTGCCATAAAACATATACTGAATAATAACAGCTTGGAACTCTGATCTCAAGTACTCATGGGGAGCAGTTTTAATGAAAAAAGTCTACTAATGAGTTGTACAAAACTGAACAAGGAGCATAATTAAGTCCATTAAAAGATTTGCAGGAGTCCACTTAGACCACAATTATGACAGAAAAATAAAAAATGATTGGAAATATTTTCAGATACTGAAATGTGATTGTCCGTATTCTTACATTGCTCAATGTAACACATTACATGATACCTGTCAGCATTTTCTACGCAAACTAATACTCTCCAAAATTTCTTTCTAGGTGTGGTTCTGAAACTGTTCCAAAAACCTTTCACAGGAGCCAGTTTTCAGGTAACCGGCCTATTTTGGGGGTCTGAGAAAGGCATCAGCCTAATTATTTCATGCCAATTGATTTTAGTGCCAGAGAACATTCCTGGGCACATGTACATGCTCTATTTGTATTGGTCTCATTGTACTTTGGGTGTGTCTGGTTCATATGCTTACAGTTAATCAAATTGCTGAGACTGGGGACAGAGGTGAATTTTCCTCCCGTTCAAAATTGTGTTCGTGCGCTTCTGTAGAAAGGGACAAGGTCTATTTTCCAACTATCTTATGAAAAAATTCTTTTTTAGAATGGAATCTTTGCAATGCCCTTCATGGCTTTTGTTAGCTGTTGTTGCAGTTTCCCAGCTTTCCCTACAGTCTCCATTTTGTCACGAATTGGCAGAATCCTCCAGCCTCTGCTGTGGGATCATTACAAGTAAATTATTTGTCCCCTTAAGTAAAAAGCTGAAGAGCTGCAGCAATAGTGGAGACAAGGCTTAGTAACTCAGGCAATCTACCCTAGATCTCTATTCCTAACTTCAGGGGGAAAAGATAATAATCTTTTCTTCCTTAAGTCACAGAAGTTCAAGAAAGACAAGCTTAATTCAGTTAACAAGTCAACTTGAAACACCCACCAAAGCCTCTTTACTACCAAGACAAAAGCTTGAGGGAAACAAGGTTTTGAGCAGCTCCATGCTTTGTAACCAGATCAGGTTTATGCTCGTGCATGGTAGACATGCTAATTTCTAAAATGTGGCACTTTGGGAAAAGTTCACTTAAAACTTATATTTTGCAGCTGAAAGTAATTAATTAGCATAATTGTTATTTTTGAGGCTGCTAAATAGAGGTAATAGTGAAATGAAACTCAGGTTTTATTAAGTTACCTGTGATTTGGGATTTTCAGTGATTACTCAATGCCTTTAGATTTGTGTTTAATTCCCCAACCACCGTGTCTTCTTATTTGCCTTTGGATATTTGCCATCTGTGAAAACAAAGGCAGGTGTCTTAAATTGGCCATCTAGAGCTTAAACCAATGGGCCTTCCTTCATTTCTGCATCAAACTTGAAGTAAAGAAATTGTAATTGAGGTAAAAAGGAGTCTCTGTTTTTCAGCAATTTTTTGTAATACTGGTGTAAGTTTTCTATGATTTCAGCTTATGTCTCTTGTTAGTGATTTGACCTGCAAACTGAATCTCTTCTCGTTAACTTTGTCAGTATGAAACATGGTAAAAGTCAGAAGAAAATCTTCTAGGGAACAATCTCCTCCAGCACCTATTCCTTTCCCACTCCAACTACCTTATAAGTGATCTGTCGGGTATACTGAATTCAGAAAAGGATGTTGCACTTAAAGGAATAAAGGTGGGTTCTTACTTTGCTTAAATATTTCTTTTTCTTGTTGTTCCAAACTGCCTAATCAGTAGAGGAAAAGATCCAAAACCTTAAAGAAATGTGCAAGGAGAGGCTTAAAATCTTACTCCCAAAGAAGGAAATTTATCTTTTAAAGTTTTAGGATTTTTTTTCTCTTTTCTCCTCCTGCTATACCTAAATTTGGCCTTCTAATAACATTTTTATAATATACCATTACAAAAAGAACACAGCAGAGACCCGTTCAGCTCAAGCCCAGCTGCTTGTAAAGGCTGGATGAATGAGTGGATTTTTTCTTCGTGTTTTGCTCAATGTGTTTCTCAACACCTCAGAATTCAATACTTTACTTTTTTAAAGGAGGAACTGGGACAGGATTTTCCTTTTCATTTTATAGGTCAGTTACTTTTCATCAGCTCTGCTCTTGAAGTGTGAAAAACTGACCTCAAGAGATGCTATCTGGCGATCCAGCAAGCTTGTAAGGAATATAGCAGTCTCTTGTCAGTTCACCAGAGGAATTAACTTGAGGAATGTAATTTTCCTTAGTCCTGTTAGTAGTAAGGGGACAAAATGGAGACATCTTTGAGACATTCATATGTTATACTAAGAGGAAACTATAAGAAATCAAAATGAGCCCATATGTAGGCCTGTGGTGTGTTTTTGATGCTATTTTCTGTGAAGAACATGCCTTCTGTAGTCCTTCATCATACCCATGATCCCGAAGATGCTGTTTCCTACTATAGGAGGTCAAATAAGGTCCAATGTCTCTTCCATGTCTATGTTTTAGGTACCTGAACCATTGCAGTGGTGTGGGAAGGTTGGTCTGGGGTGCAAAACCAGAATATGTTCAGCCCTGTGCACATTTGGCTATAAAGTTTAGCCTACTACAAAACTATAGTCTCCCAAGACCAAGGAGAGAGCCAAAGGAATTGCTTAACCCCTCTGTAGCAGCAGAGATAATGCACACCAAGGTTTTCCCTGTGGAAACAGGAAAAGAGTTATTGTGATGGTGAATAAGGAATGATTGTGCACTCTTTCAGTGAATGTCTTCTGCTTCTATCAAATTACCAAGAGGCAAATGGAAACAATCAAAACGAAGTACTTTGGTGCATAAGGCAGAAGCTATGTAACCTGTGGCCACAGCATGCTGTGGACAGTAAAATTTACACAGCTTTGATGAGAGCTGAACTGAATGAATTCATGCAGGAAGAAATCTCTCTTGGGCTGTTGAAGGGTCTGCTGCTAGTTTGGGTGGATGTGAAGAAATTGTAGCAGGAACTGGAGTACTTGTCCTCTCCTTAGGCTATGCCTAGCCCCTGCTGTGGGCTCCTGGCAAACAAAAATGCCAGGTGAGATGGATTTTCTTATTTTTTTAAAGATGTTTACAAAAGAAAAAATACATTCTGAAAGTCAAAATGTTTCATTTCCACTTGCCAACTTAAACCTCATTTGTTTTACAACTGAGTCAACTTCAGTCTTCAAAAAACATTAAGAAAATATTTTATTTCATAGCAAATGAAATATTTTGTGTTTTCTTCAAATGGGTTTTTTAGATTTCCCCCCCCTCCCCCGCCCCCCACTTTTGGAAAGCAAAACTGAACTATTTGTATTGGGATGATATGCAACTTCTCTTTTTCTTTCTTCCCCCCTCCAAAATTAACTATATTTATGCAGCTATCCTTGAGAAAAGAGCTGCCTTTTCCCCCCCATACTATCAAATTTACTATTAAAAAAAACCAAAGAAATAAAAGCAATGGCCTGGAGAAATAATTATGTAACATTGGAAACCAAAAGGGAAAGCTTGTCAGATGCAGTTGATCTTCAATCTTAAGGGGAATGAGAAGGTTAATATTGTTGTATAGTTTACTAAGTTACTTATAAAGTTCTTGGGGTTCCTCCAGGATTAAAGGCATTATGTGAACATGAGTTGTTGTTATTTGGACTTGTGAAATTTGAATATGTTATTAATGTATGTAGTCAAAATTGCCTACGCAAAAAGAATTTCCCCCAAAACTTTTGCTCACTGTAGTTGAATGTTTATAAGGTGTTTGTAGATGGCTAATTGCCTCCTCCATGTTAAATCCCATTTCAGCGGTCATGTACGTTTTTGTTGGCAGAGTGTTATTTAATCTGTCAGAAATTGGTTTTACTGGGCAGTTCCCAGTGCTGCTGGATGTCAGACATTGTCTTAATCATAATTTTCTATTGAAGTTTCTCATCTTCCATCTGAGGGCAAAGACAGATACTTTTAGTGGCTAAAGTTTTGCCATACAGCAATATCAGTATATGATGCAAGAATGATCCTAAGGCACACCTTTTCTATCATCTTTCCAACATGTAGTAGTCCATGAGATAGCATAAAGGCAGTGGCATCAGGTTGTTCTCCTCAGACTACTGATTCAACAAATAGATCGAATCAGAAGAAATAAATTGACTTGTCCTTGAAAAATCCACTTTAGTACAGTGGCGAGTGCCCCTGCCCCTCACGTGGGAGACTGGGGTTTGATTCCCGCCGGGGAGGCAGTGGTGCCGTCTAAGAGTTGGACTCAATGATCCTTGTGGGTCCCTTCCAACTCAAAATATTCTGTGATTCTGCAGCCCACTTCCACCTAAAAGACAAATGCTAGTCCTCATGATGCAGTACTTTGATTGGGTGTATAGAAACTTTTCTTCCACTTGCTAAGGTTCCCATTACACAAAAACTTCCTGCCTTTATCTCCATCCCAGTCTTTAAAGACTGGCAGTGATGCTCACAATCTGACAGCCCTTTTCTGAAAATTACTTCCAGCACAGAAGATTTAGGACTTGGATTTGCTCCATGTTTACCTGGAGAGTCATGCATTTGATAGTAAATACTACAGAGATAACGTGCTGTTAAGTTTTACAAGCAGATTCACACAGCAGGTAGTTTGTGGGTTTTGGCAGATGCCCAAAGCTACTCTCCCAGAGGGTTACAACATGTGGAGAGAAAGGGACGAGTTAGCTTCCAATTTATGAACTTGTCTAGGAAGGGAAGGGGATGGATAGAAATTACAGGTGGATCAACAGAGGGCTACTTCACTATGTATCTCAATTCAGGGAGGCTAAGAAGGGAAGAGCTGGACCGCTCTCTTGTATGTGCTTTATATATACTTTAGCACTCTTCTATCACTAGGATCTGCAGATACTGGAACGTGGAGAGACCCTTCTGATATTCTTACCAATCCCTCGTAACTTGTTGGATGAAGCTAGAAATTACTATGTGCATTACTCTAATGAAATTATTCTGCCTGTCTTTGCACTGTCAGTTTTTATAATTTTACAAAGATGAACATATTCAAGAAGCCTCCTGGCTCTTTAAACCTCAAATCACCCAAAATGGAGCAGCAGCCCAGAAGACAATACTGGACTTTGCACATTTTCCAGTCTTCTGGTAATGACTTCAGTGCATCTCCACACAGATGCGCAGCAGGTTTCTAAAGGAATTGTGCAAAAAGGCCAGCAGATTGGGAAGCACACAGGGATGTTTATTTCAGCAGATGGAGAAGCAAACCTCTTGTCACCTCCTGGCAGAGTGTGATATTTTGTCAAATCTGGGGCAAACTAAACGCTGCTGAAGTAGAGGCCACAACAACTGCCACCATGATCTTATTTCCAAGACTTCTTAGAAGTCAGAATGGGATGACACCACCAAAAAACATCTGTTTGTGAATGTGTGGACTGTTGCTAAATTAGAATTTAAGTCCCTGCATTCACTCCGTCCTTGCATTCAGTGGCTTAGAAAATGGAGGAATACACTTTCTTTTAGCGCTGTTTATATTCGGGAGAGCTTTTTCTATGTTTTCATAGTGGTATGACTAAGAATGGAGTATATAAATTAAAAATTAAAACAAACCCCCAAACATCCAACAATGAACAAGTAGAGTCTGATTTAGAAAATTGCTTAATCGCCTGTGCAATTTCATCTCAATGATTAGTCCTGTTAGAAGTTATGTGAATACTAAAATGTGGAATTAAGACTTCAGCAGTAAAACATCTATGGCTTATTTAATGGCATTTCACTGAATTAGGGTATAGACTACCCCCCTAATTTTTGGTCCAGCAAGTATAAGATTTTTCAGCCTCTTTAGGTCACAACCCCTTTCAAGAAGTCAATCATTTTTGTGACTCCTCGTAAGAGTGAAAAATCTGGTGATAACATGGTGAAGTCTCTCTAACATACTTATGTTTTCAGAGATCTTGGCAGGGAATATTTGACCTTGGAGCTGAAGGTGGTACAGGGAGGGGAATAGCAAGATATTCTTGGCCTTGGATTGTAATAACACTTCAAATTACTTAGAAACCCCCTTGATTGCCTTTCTGACCCCTCACTCCTCCTCTCATATCTACCCTGGTTCTGCAATGCACAAGTTGAGAAACATTTGTTACAGAGATGGCTAAGCTCAGTGCAGTGGTTTCAAGGGGCTGTGAATCTTTGTAGCCTTGAAATGCTTGACTGTCTCTGTTAGAAAAAGAAAACAAAACCAGGGCACTTCAGCTCTACATTGGCCAAAGCAGTAAGGAGAGGAGGATGAGGTGGAAGGTGGTCAACATCCAGGTTGTGTCTGTGGCTAATAACTGAAGTAAGGATTCGTCTGATACTGTCCTTTTGCCCTATGTTCTCTCCATCCTATGAGATCAAGCCGCAATGTGGGAAAAGAAACCTGCATTCCTTTCATTTTTGAGTGGGTTTTACACATTTCAGGTCATTGTTGGAGATATTCATTACTAATATGTGTGTCAGAGCTGCGTGCTAGTTGACCTCCTAGAGCAATATAGGAAACTAATGGGGGTTTCCTAATCCTAGCTGGCATTTCATAGTAGAGCGTTGTGCTTTTATAATACGTATGATTTTTATTTATGCTGGCCAGCTACCGAGGTTACTCTGTTAGACTCTCTATAAAGGGCAATATAATTGGGAGAACACATTTACAAACACTTTGCACCTCTCTGACTAGTTCCTTCTCTACCTCCCTCTAGAGGTTTCCATTTTGCTGAAACAGCCTGGCAAGAACATTTGTTTCCTTAAGAGCCAAGAGTTTTGACTCACTTTTGGGATACATGGATTGCCTAAATGTGATGGGATTGCTTGGGTTGTGGTGTCCTGATGCTCAAGCCTCTCTCTATCCTTAACAGTGGTGTATTCCAGGGGCAGAAAAGGGCTAAGAGATCCATCTCAGGTTATGCCCCTATATAATCTCAGAAGAACTTTCTCAGACTTAGGAAATCTTTCAGGAAAAACAGGGAAGCATGGATTTCCAAATTCTAAACTTCATCCTGAAAGCAAGGTCACCTTTTCTTTTCCGTCCTTTCTTGGTAGAAGCAGTACTCTCATGGTGATTCTGGATGCAGGTTATTCAGCCTCTCAGCTTGCAGTTTTCGATCTTATTTCCACATGGTGGTACCATACAAAAACACTTCCTCTTGTAGTGGTCAGCTCTGATTTTCAGTTAGCTAATGCTGTTGAGACACCATTTATGTGGCACTGGGGTTTTTCTGTGATATGGTTTCCATGCCTATATTCTACAGGTCACCCAAGGTTTTATGAGCTCATACCTGTACTGCATTTCTCAGCTATGACTCATGAGCAATCAGCCAGCCCATTTTACATTTGGAAACCTCCTAGGCTTTAAATACGTCTGAGCTTTACTGGGGATCTGTCAATCAGTGACCTATAAGGACAGATGCTTACAATTATTTCCTGAGCAAATATAGTCCAAAAGCTCACTAAAGAAAATGAATAATTTCTGTGACCAGTTTATTGTTTGGGAGTAACAAAATCAGCAGCTTTAGTCTTGAAAACTGCTAGTTAAATCTTACTTGGCCATTAGAATATTCATAGAAACATGCAGAATTTAAAGAACATTTTTTTGTTTTGTTTTTTTACGAGCAAGCAAGAAAATATTTATCACTTCACTTATGCAATAGACTTATGGCTACTATCACACCTCAGGATTATCATTAGCATATATATATCAAAGAAGTCTGTTATAGCCTGGAAGGCCCTGCAATGCATTTTATCAGAGCACAGTAAAAGCATTGTGAAAACTTCCAAAAAAATGTGCCCCTAGTTGAGTGTGAGGGGCTGATATGATCTTAAAGCTGAAAGCAACTAATATGCGTCCTCTCTTTACCTATAAACACTTCCTGGTAAGGATTCACCAGAATATGCACTGTTTAAAATTTCAGGAGGGTATTAATTTAGTTCTTCTGTATCCTGAATAATGGTGTAAAGAATATCCTAGGCACTTCTTTTAAATACCCTCCCCTGTTTGGCTTGAAACTAGAGATGTTATGTAATGTATTATTGCTATTACAGTAATCCCTCCCTACTTCACGCTTCAGCATTCATGGCTTCAATAAATGGTGGCTTTTTCCCCTCTAACTTTACTGTATTTACCGCTATATCACGGATTTCACTGATTGCTGCATCTTTGTGGAAGCGACTGCCTGTGGTATTTGAGGGATTACTGTATTATTATTTATTTTTATTGGCTTTATCTCATAGGTTATATTGAGTACCAATTTATTTTCAAGATTCAGTTGTACATAGATTTTTAAAACATGATTGCAGAATTCCGAAATTAAGTTCATATTCCTGTAAACTTTATCTATTTTCCTTCCATTTGGGATAGAGCTTGGTTTGTTTATTTTGGATGTTCTTCATTGCTATCAATGATGAGGGCACATATGCAATGAATTGCATGCAAAAGTGGTTGAGTTTTGTTCCTGGAGCTATTTGAAAGATGGGGAAATGGAGGCAGAGAGTAATTCAGTTGTCCACCATGGCATGTCTAGTTATTGCTAAGGGTGGGAAATTGAATCAGTGATCCTTAAATGAAAGTATGTTACCTACTTATGGAAGAGAGTCATACAAAGCCTAGGTTTTATATTTCCCTGCTTAGGAAACAATGAGGTAAAACATTGAGGTTTACTTTTGTTTTGGCATTCTTAGTAGTGGTGGAGCTACAGCTAAAGGTGGACAGTGTATAGTGCTGCTTCCCTGTTTATTTGTGTCTGTTGCTTTTTATCCTGGATTCATTGTACATAAATTCTCTCATCTGTGTTTGCACAGAGCAAGGAGATTTTGGACCAAGATTAAGGCATGGTAGGAGCTACAATAGTGTGAACAGTTTTCAAGGGGTCAGTATTGTTTCTTTTCCGGCTACACTGCACCTTTATAATAAGCTATCCTCTGAACAGCTTTTCTGAGATCTTGAATGTCTGCCAGCCTGTTTCTTATGGATGTGAAACCTGATCAGTGTTTGTGTCTCTGTACAAAAGGATGTAGAGTGCTGGTGAAAAGCCCATAAGCTTCTGATGTGCTTTTTCTCAGCTGGGCTCTTTGACAGCAGAAAGGTCAGAAGTTTAACTTCAAATTGGCTTCACAGAAAGCAAAGCAGGACTTTAACATCAGTTGGTCTTCAAACTGAACCAAACCCCACGAACCTAACATACTGCATTGTTTGTGGGAAAACTCAAATAATCTTAGTGTGCATTTCAGCAACTAATTCTGTCTACCCCTCAAGACCTTCTCCCCTTGATTTGGTTTGGCTAGGTTAGGTAATAGGTGATAGGTTGGACTCGATGATCTCTAAGGTCTTTTCCAACCTTACTGATTCTGTGATTCTGTGATTCTGTGAAACTTGCCTTTGAAATTGAAGATGCCAACCACCTAACTGTTGCTAAGTGTCTAACCATACCATTTTTCAAATGGAGGAATTACTGCAATGGTTACCAGACTCTTCTACAGTCCAGGTCCAAGTCATCATTTCACCATACTTATATGTCAGAGTGGCAAATACCTTAGTGTGGAAATAGCCATAGGAGCACAGCAGGCTCTTGGGGGATGGCTGAATGATGGTTGAAAACAGAGGTCATGGCACCACGTAGCTTGAAGTCATGTAATCACAGGGATTTAGAGTTCTTGTGTTTCAAATAAGACAGAGTTACAAGGTCTTAAGACTAGCCAAAGAATAATCAGTACTTTTTTATATTACAGAGGGTAGATTCACCAGTCTGTTCAGTTAAGAGGGCTTCTGGGGTCAATCAAAGTTCAGTTAGAGCAAACTCAACCATGTCTGATATTATGCACGTCCCTAATGTGCTCTTTAGAAAAGCAAATATTGCAGCCATTTTCCACCTCAACCTTCTTGTCTTAATTATTTATCCCTCTCTGGAGCTGTTGCTGGTGCAGAAGCTGGAAATCTTGTGCAGGTGCAGACTTACCTATTAAAATGCAGGGTTCATTACTCTTGTGGCCCATGTGTTGACTAACCAGATGTTTCTCCATCCCTCTATTACTCCATACAGTTCCCTTATGGTTTTATGAAGGCAAATGAACTCAGGATAGCAGCTTAGCTGTGCTCCAGAGAGCTATCAAGGATGGAGAGGTATCTAACACAGCATACTGCAGAAAGTTGAATAGTCACGCAAGTCCTTCAGGGAAGAAGAATAAAGATGTTACCTACTTCCAGAGGCTCAGTTTAGACTACAATGAATGGAAATGGAGCTGGGACATCTTTCTGGAAAATCAAATGTGAGGTAGCTCTTCAGGATCCCTGCATGTCAGTGGGGAGAAAGACTGATTCAAACAATTTACCCCTCTGTTTTGGGTGTTTAGTAGGTAGGGGTGAACACAATCCTTCAATGTTAAGAAAAGAAACTGTCACTCACTATGCACAGAAATTATCTGTACTGCTCTGGATTCCAAGTCACAGTTAAGGGCATTGTTGAAATGTAAACCGGAACAATAGTTGGTTGCAATTTGCAATCTCAGCAAGGAATCTGAAGACTGTCCAAGTGAAGAGAATGAATGGGAATCTGAAGATTGTCCAAGCAAGGAGACTGAACTATAAGCTCTGTCTAAAGCATATGCAGCCAGGCAGGCTGGGGGCAGTGGCCATGGGGTAATGCCATGAGAGCTTTATTTTGAGGAGGAAATTACTTTCTCAGGTATCCAGCTTTTTTTTTTTTTTTTTTAAAAATCCAACCTGGATCTGGGAGAGGGAGAAAGAAAGGCTTAATTCTTAAAGATCTTGTGCAAACAATAAACAGAGTTTAACAGCCAATAGACAGATTAAACTGGCTGTGGATCAAAACGCATCAGGAGTTGAGATTTATTACAGAAAACAAGACATGGAATAAACCCCGCTCTGTTGCTGGAATTCTAACTAACTGGTTCTACTGAGCAAAGGGAGGGGGAAAGAAAATTACAGTGTCTTTATAAATAGGCATCAGCAAAGCTGTTCCTGGCATGTTTTCCTGCCCCAGTCCATACCACCCAGTGGGGTAAATATCTCATTCCAATAATGCCACTGACTAAATGCCTGTGGGATAAGCAATTTAATAAATTCCACACAGCATGTGAATAATAATCAAGACAGGACCTTTTTGCACTTTGGCTTGTGACATCTACCACCGGGATACGGGATAATTAAGGGAATATTCCCTCCTGTCTCCAGATCTCTGGTGACTGCAGGGCATGCTGAACCTTCAGTTTCAGGGGTATAAATAGAGCAAATGAGTTGAAATGAGGTGGGATACATAGTTTGAATACCAATCGAATCTATAAGGCGTGGTCCCCTGTAGTTTTTCACTTACGGAACTCTGGATGTCCTTGTAAATAAGTTTATTCATCCTGCATCCAATGTGTGTAATATGCCTCTATACTTGCTGATTATTCATTATTCATTTTGACTCATCATTATAAGGGCAAAAGCTTTTTTAGGTCATGCATTCTCTAAGTGCCTAGGAACAAGAGGAATATGATTTCTTACTCCACTGCATTGCTATTAATCTGTTACAAGGTTTTTCTCATCTGAGACATTCAATTCTAGCTGGACTCTGTCTAGTGAGAAGGTACTTCTTCACACTTGAAATTCATTGAATGCATCAGATAATGTGAGACCCAAACTTGCACATTCTATATTTCTGATCAGAATTCCCACGTAGAAACTTGACTCATCCTGCAGTCAGTGTCTGTGGAATGTGCCTGTATGAATGCAGGAAGCTCCTTGCAGTTCCTAGTTCTAAGGGAGGAAGTCCTTCCAGAATGCATGTGCACATTCTTCTCTGCATACTGATTGACCTTTGTTGAGGTGTTTGGAAAACATAAAAGAATTGGTAACATCCCTTTTATGTGAGGACATACAGGGAACTGCAGTGCAAATGGAGGGATTGTGCCTTCTCCCCACAGCCATCAGGGAAATTGGCTTTTGAGGCTGCTGTGAAGAAACTGGGACACGCTAAACTTTTTAGTATCTCCTTTCATGGTCATTAAACTCTGAAAGGGTGTCATGATGTTGACAATGCTCCAAAGGGCAAAAATATAGAAGAATTCAGATTGGAAATCCACTTTAGTACAGTGGTAAGTGTCCCCATCTGGTGTGTGGGAGACCCGGGTTCAATTCCCGCCAGGGAGACAGTGTTAAGAGTTGGACTCGATGATCCTTGTGGGTCCCTTCCAACTCAGAATATTCTGTGATTCTGTGGTTTTTTTTCTCTTAAGCTGTGTTCTTTCTGTATTTTGGCAGCAACTGTTTTAAAGTTGTGAGTTGTTAGGCAATTTTATCTATCGTTAACTAGAACCCTGGTGTTTTTACATCAACAAGCTTTCAATGCAGATTTGGTGCATTTGTATGGGTAGACCTTCAGATTTTGCATAAAATTATGGAATTATTTGTATATTTCAAAATAATAATAATAATAATAAAAATTCTCTAGTCTTCTTTTGTACAGGGCAACTGCTGGGTTGAATCATGCATTCTGAGCACTCTCTTCTTCCCTACCACATCTTACCCTTCAGCTGCATGAGTGGTAGAAATGACTGCCCCTTCATTTAGCCTCTGGAGAAGGGGCTGACACACACTTTGTCAGTGCATTTCACAATGCACAAAGCAGATCACATATCTTGGTTCTGTCTCTGGCTGTGAGGGAAGAATGTAGCTTATGGGTCTGATAGGGGATAATCAAAGCTCAATCAACCTGAAAGACATTACAGTTGACTAGTGAAGATATAAGCTTACTGTGCTATAGTCCTGCTTTATGGTCAAGGTGACCTTTGGTAACCTAGGCATTAGTATTGCTGGGAAATATGACAACGGCTGGAACTTTGCTATCTTCCATAATTGGGATTTATGGCCTTGATCAGTAATAAGGACAAAGAAATGTGCAATATCAATCACAGCACGTTATGAGTGCGTGAACCAGAGTTAGGTCAGGCAACTGGCTCTGAGGTTACAGGAGTATTGGTGTGCGAGCAACATCCATCTATTCTTTACACCTGTCCCTGAAACAATCTTATGCTGTTACTGTCATCGCTTCTTCATGATGTGTGCCTTTCCATGTGGGGTAGAAAGAGGACAAGATCAAAACCTGCTGAATGTTTTGTATTTGTAATGCTCTTGTATTCATCGGTATTTGAGGATCATCTTGCAATATATAGTGGTTTTGAATAAAACTTTTAATCAGATTGTCTTTATTTTTAAAAACTTGGGAAAAAAATTTGCATTTTTTTACTTTATATTATTTGCTTTTTCATCAAAGATATTCTGCTCAGCCCTTCCTCTGAGGGTGATGTTTCTCATTTTGCAGAAATTTTTGTATCACAGAAGTTTCTGTAAAAGTGAGAATTTCTGAAGCAATCATTACTATTGAATAGACCTCATTATTTCTGTTACAGCTGCTTCCCAGTTATTTTCAATATTTGATAAAAGTCTGTTCTGTTTTCTGTTGATAAACTTTATTCTACCTCAGGAAACTGGTGCACAGCTTCTCAAAATCTCTGGTATGCAAAAGATTGACTGGCTGGTTTATGTTTATTCTATTTTATGCAAGCTGTCTCTAGGTTTATGGAGTGATAAACAGAGTGACTTTTTAGATGGGGACATTGGTAAGCTGTAGTCTCCAAAGTGACTAATGGACTTCAAAAATTATGTTACATTATTACTTTCAAGATACTAAACTGATACAGCATTTTCAAATAAGCTTAATCTTAACTTTTTTTCTTTCAACATGACATTTTCAGTGCAGTTGAGAAGCATCAATTCTGCTTTGATACTATCCAGTATCACAGCTCTTGCAGAACATTCTTAATTTTCCTCTTTCTGCCTCCCCCCCCCCACTATTTATATTCTTCCCCCTTACTTTTGAGTTGTTTTACATGTAAGTGCTTCCACTGTCACAATGGCTTTCATGAGACTGAAGGGAAAAACAAGCACCTTTGTGCCAGGTGTTTTGAATTTACTTTTTCTCTCTTTATAAAAAGCAGTGCTTCCATCTGCTCTTGAACGTGCACATCTCCACTGCCAGTCCTATCCCAGCCTCACACCCCTCCAGCTGTGCACATGTTTCTTATTATGAGACAAGTCTGTGGAGGAGGACGGCGATTATTGCTTGGTCCCCATCTGAAACAAATTCCCAAGATGAAGGATGGTTTCTCAAATTGAAAGTTCTTGTAAGAATAATAATGCCTTTCAGGCCCTTAACAGTTTAGGTTTCCTTCAAAAAGGAACAACTCTCAGTAAAAGATGCCACAGAAAACCTATATGTTGTGTTTAATTTTATTCTTGGCAAATCTTCTTATAGAAAGATCCAATCTGTGAGATATTTCTTATGACTTTGGAATGGATGAAGAATGGACCACTTAAAAAAAACTGCTGGGGGATAGACAGACTCATCTACCTTATACCTCCCAAATCACAATATTTTTACAGTCAAACCTGTTTATATGTACAGTGAATCCTCTCTGTATCGCGACTTCTCCTTCACGACCTCGCCCATTTGCGAAGTAATTTTTTTGCAAATATGATTCAGCCGTCCGCGAGCTCAGCTGCCTGACGCATGCACAGTTTGACTCTCCTCTGCCGAGAGGCNGGAGTATTGGTGTGCGAGCAACATCCATCTATTCTTTACACCTGTCCCTGAAACAATCTTATGCTGTTACTGTCATCGCTTCTTCATGATGTGTGCCTTTCCATGTGGGGTAGAAAGAGGACAAGATCAAAACCTGCTGAATGTTTTGTATTTGTAATGCTCTTGTATTCATCAGTATTTGAGGATCATCTTGCAATGTATAGTGGTTTTGAATAAAACTTTTAATCAAATTGCCTTTATTTTTAAAAACTTGGGAAAAAAATTTGCATTTTTTTACTTTATATTATTTGCTTTTTCATCAAAGATATTCTGCTCAGCCCTTCCTCTGAGGGTGATGTTTCTCATTTTGCAGAAATTTTTGTATCACAGAAGTTTCTGTAAAAGTGAGAATTTCTGAAGCAATCATTACTATTGAATAGACCTCATTATTTCTGTTACAGCTGCTTCCCAGTTATTTTCAATATTTGATAAAAGTCTGTTCTGTTTTCTGTTGATAAACTTTATTCTACCTCAGGAAACTGGTGCACAGCTTCTCAAAATCTCTGGTATGCAAAAGATTGACTGGCTGGTTTATGTTTATTCTATTTTATGCAAGCTGTCTCTAGGTTTATGGAGTGATAAACAGAGTGACTTTTTAGATGGAGACATTGGTAAGCTGTAGTCTCCAAAGTGACTAATGGACTTCAAAAATTATGTTACATTATTACTTTCAAGATACTAAACTGATACAGCATTTTCAAATAAGCTTAATCTTAACTTTTTTTCTTTCAACATGACATTTTCAGTGCAGTTGAGAAGCATCAATTCTGCTTTGATACTATCCAGTATCACAGCTCTTGCAGAACATTCTTAATTTTCCTCTTTCTGCCTCCCCCCCCCCACTATTTATATTCTTCCCCCTTACTTTTGAGTTGTTTTACATGTAAGTGCTTCCACTGTCACAATGGCTTTCATGAGACTGAAGGGAAAAACAAGCACCTTTGTGCCAGGTGTTTTGAATTTACTTTTTCTCTCTTTATAAAAAGCAGTGCTTCCATCTGCTCTTGAACGTGCACATCTCCACTGCCAGTCCTATCCCAGCCTCACACCCCTCCAGCTGTGCACATGTTTCTTATTATGAGACAAGTCTGTGGAGGAGGACGGCGATTATTGCTTGGTCCCCATCTGAAACAAATTCCCAAGATGAAGGATGGTTTCTCAAATTGAAAGTTCTTGTAAGAATAATAATGCCTTTCAGGCCCTTAACAGTTTAGGTTTCCTTCAAAAAGGAACAACTCTCAGTAAAAGATGCCACAGAAAACCTATATGTTGTGTTTAATTTTATTCTTGGCAAATCTTCTTATAGAAAGATCCAATCTGTGAGATATTTCTTATGACTTTGGAATGGATGAAGAATGGACCACTTAAAAAAAACAGCTGGGGGATAGACAGACTCATCTACCTTATACCTCCCAAATCACAATATTTTTACAGTCAAACCTGTTTATATGTACAGTGAATCCTCTCTGTATCGCGACTTCTCCTTCACGACCTCGCCCATTTGCGAAGTAATTTTTTTGCAAATATGATTCAGCCGTCCGCGAGCTCAGCTGCCTGACGCATGCACAGTTTGACTCTCCTCTGCCGAGAGGCGATGCCGCG
Organism: Pitta sordida; assembly: GCA_013390025.1. Taxonomy (NCBI): domain Eukaryota; kingdom Metazoa; phylum Chordata; class Aves; order Passeriformes; family Pittidae; genus Pitta; species Pitta sordida. The sequence continues at coordinate 181,626 of WEKX01013696.1, read as the reverse complement.
GTGCCTGTGGGGCGGGACGCACCCCTCCCTGCAGGGAGGAGGGCTTGCGATGGCAGCCCCGTACCCCCGGTCCCTGAACGGGGAGCCTGCCTCATGAAAGTGAGGCAAGATGTGTGCTGGGAGGGCGGCAGTCCTGCGGCGGTGGGCGGCTCCGGCGCACGCCGGTGGCAGGCTCCCCCGGCATGTGGCTCCCCCGGAGCGCACCCGTGGTGGGTTCTCCTGGCGTGTGCGATTTACTGCAGCTCGCAGTGGCGTCTAGAGCCCTGACTCGGTCCCTGCCCTGCTCCCTGCCCCTGCGTCCCCCTCACCATAAGTGCACGGGGTGTTGCAGTGTTGCTAAGTTAAGGTTTTCCAGGCTCCAAGAATGGTGAACAGAGCCCCTTACCCACCGCAGAGGTGGGGTGAGCACCCGCGGGCTGGCGCAGGTCCCCCAGAGCTGGCGTGAGCACCGGGGCCGGGCCGGGCCGGGGGGCTGGGGGGGAGCGGTGCAGGGTTTGGGCTGTGGTCACAGCAGCCACGCAGAAACATCTCCCTTTGCTCGCCTGTGCCAAGACAGACTACGGGAAGGAGCAAAGAATTGTCCGCAGCGCTTCAGAGTTCCGGGGGCGTGGAGCAATGGGCGTGGCCTGCATGCATATTAACGACCTGCCGTTCTTTGCGAGATTAATATTTCGCGAGGCCTTTGGCCTGTCCCTTTCCTCGCGATGGAGGAGGTATAACTGTATATGTATTAGGTTCATTTTTTTCTGTGGGTAGGGGAGAAGTAGTGGAAGTGTTATGAAAATATTATCCTTATTACACCATTTTTTAATGTGAAAGAGAAAACTGGAAAAACGATACACCTTGAAGCACATAGTATATGTTTTCATATTTGTATATATCGGATTGTCACGCCTGTCAGTGACACTCTGCAGTGGATCCCTCCTGCAGGGGACCCAGTAGACCTACTCACATAAACATGAAAGCAGTACGGCAGCCAGATGCCACCTGGCATCTCATTGAATAAATCTTTTTGAAATTACTTGGTCAGCTACATATCCACAAAGTTTCAAATAGATTGGTATGGAAGTAATAAACTCATATGATTGCACTTGGGAAAATTAATTCAGTTAAAACTTAACATATTTGTGCAATTACTCAACATACTTTCTCCTGTCTGTGTTATAAAATTAGAAAAGTTCCATTATGATGCTGTAATATTTAATGTTTGTCAAAAAAGAAATGTTTTCCTGTATTGGGGAGATTGAATCAGCTTCTCTGAGTGCCATGTGGAAAGTGAAGCTGTAGTGTTTAAATGTACTCAAAACAGCTATCTAATGAGACTGTTTGTGTGAATGGAATTTTCACAGTGCAAAGGAGGAGTACAGTGAACAGTTTATATCCTGCAGAGCTGGACAAGGTGTGGTATCAGCTAGAGAGCTAGATATGGAAGCCTTTGTCAGTCACAGATCAAATGAGGAGACCAGAACAAAGAGCTGGAAGAGATGTCAGGTAATGTCTTGAGAGTAAGTTAGATAGTTACAGACATCCTTGGTGGTCTGGGGAGCCTGGAGACCCTGAGAGATAGTTAAGTGCTTTTGGAAGCCTCCATACATTCAGATGGGTTTTGCAGCACTGCCTTGCTGCTTGACCTGTGATTCCTGTTATTTATGACCCCCATTCCACTTCTCTTGCCTGGATTCATTCCACTGTGGTCATTCTAATGGGATTCAAATTGCTTTTCTAAAATAAATGCTTGTCCTCCCTCAACCTTCTTCCTTGTGTCCCCCTCAGTTTAGCAAATTACATAGCCACAAAGTATTCCCTTGGTTGCTACCTTCTCCTGACCACCCCCTGCTGATGTGACAATTTTGGATTGGGAACATTGCTTCTGTGTCTCCAACCTCTTCCATCAGGACTATGTTTTCCTCTTTAATTTTATTTCTGTTATGGAAATGGCCCTTCTGGAGGAAGGTCGTGTTGTTTCTACTGTTTTAGGAAGGCAGGGAGGGTGTTTAGGTTTACCCACAGCAGCCAGAGTGCAGTATGCTGTTTCTATAAATGGACCACTACAGTGCTTTGTTATGAAATGCCATTTGATATAGGATGGCTACAGTCTTAGAGCTTCCAAATATATTTCAGCCATCTATAAAAATGACAAATCTCTGTGCCCACAGGATAGGTACACACGTGTTTCAAGAGCTCTGTTGTGCCATCCTGAAATTAACTCCTGACTTAGTGTTGAGAGATGAATGTTGACTGCAAGTCTTTTCCATCTCTTCTGCTTCCCTCTTTGACCATTGGAGCTGGATGCCCTGATTTTGGCTGGGATAGAGCTAATTTTCTTCCTCATAGCTAGTACAGTGCTGTCTTTTTGGATTTAGTATGAGAATAAAGTTGATAGCACACTGATGTTTTGGCTGTTGCTATGTAGTTCTTACTTTAAGTTAAGGACTTTCCTGTTTCCCAGGACCCATCAGCAAGGAGGTGCGCAATGAGCTGGGAGTAAGTATGGCCAGGATAGCTGACCTGGATTGACCTAAGGGATATTCCATAACATAGAACATCATGCTCAGTATATCACCTGGGTGAAACTGGTGGGGAGGTGCTGATTGCTGCTCGGGTCTGGCTGGGCACTTGTCAGTGGGTGGTGAATGATTGTATTGTGCATGACTTGTCTTCAGTTTTATTTATCTCTGTTTTTGATGGCTCCCTTTTCATTACAATTATTGTAATATTTTAATGTATTTAAATTATTAAAACTGTTCTTATCTCTCCAGGGATTTTACCTTCCCTTTTTTTCTGATTGTCCTCCCCATCACTGGGTGGTGGGGTGGGGCATGAGTGTGTGTCTGTTTGATACTTTAACCTGTGGTTTCACTCCTCCGTTTAAGAAAGATGTTAAACTACTTGAGAGGGTCCAGAGAAGGATGACAAGGATGGTGAAAGGACTGGAGAACAAGCCCTGTGGGGAGTGGCTGTGGAAGCTGGGGTTCAGCCTGGAGAAGAGGAGACTCAGAGGTGACCTGGTTGCTCTTTACAACCACCTGAAGGGAGGTTGCAGTTGGGTGGGTGTGAATCTCTTCTCTCAGGCTGCCAGCACCAGAACAAGAGGACATGGCCTTAAGCTACATTGGGGGAAGTCTAGACTGGATGTTAGGAAGAGGTTTTTCACAGAGAGAGTGATCTCTCAGTGGAATAGTCTGCCTGGGGAGGTGGTGGAGTCATCATCCCTGGAGGTGTTTGAGAGAAGACTGGATGAGGAACTCAGTGACATGGTCTAGACAATGGGAGCCTCAGATGGATGGAGTGTGGTGCCCATGGCTTCAGGTTTGTGGGTTCGATCCCTGTGTGGGAGTCACTTGGGAGTTGGACTAGATGGTCCTTGTGGGTCTCTTCCAACTTGGAATAACCTGTGAACCTCTAACCAGTAAACCACTACACTGAACTGGACAGTTTGGGGGAGAAGCAAAGGATAAGAAATGGTCTCAAAGTTGCCTGGTTTTGTCACAAATCCTCCAGTGGTCTGACACTAAAGAAAGGAAGTCATGCGGAAAAAGGACTCTGGTCCTTCCAATTTGTGATGTGTGGTATTGGTTCAGTTTAAAGTGTAGAAGGGTTCTGTTCACTCTTGATTGTAATGGACCTGAAATTATCAGATTTTCCAATCCTGCTTCTCAAGTGAAGTGCAAGAATGCACTAGTTCCAGAAATGTAATAGGGATTTATAACTGTTGTGGTTTCTAGCCCTTTAATAGATAATTTTTTCTTCTGTTTCATTGCTTCCTGTGATCAGCAAGATTAGGCAGGGATGAGTGGGCAGTAGAGGGAAAGTGATCAAGGCAATAGGCAGAACACTGCAAATTTGTGAAAGTTTTGTTGGCAGAGGCACAAAAAATTTCACCAGACTATACTCTCAGATATATCCAAGCCTTTAAAGGTTTGCTTTCCAAATTCATCTTTGAGTTTTATGTGGTTTGCTCATCAGTGCCACAGCAATGGGACACGGCATCTCCCAGGGAAAATTGAATACTCTCATAATGTTGCCAGGTGACCTGTAGGTCCCACAGTAGCATTACTCAGAGAGACAGAAATGGGACCTCAAGACAAAGACCTTCTTTCAGCTGTCTTTTTTCCTGTTTTCAGGAAAGCAACAGGCCATGCAAAACAAGAGACAATTAAGTATTTTGATGTGAAATAGTGAATTCTGGGAAAATGATGCAACCAGTCAGGGTTGCAACCATTTATTCTACATGATGTATGTGGTAATTTTGATCCAGAAAGAAAGCCATATGCCACAGGCCTCTAAGTGTATAGTTAACTTTTTATTTTCATTATATATAACAATAGCAAGAACAAGCTACTTATAGACAATAGCAAGACATTTAATAACTGACCAAAATCAGTTTAGAGCATCAGGTCCTCCTGGCTAGGCATTAAATCTCCAGGAAATATCTTGCCTCCACTGTTATTGCTTCATTATTTACACTAACTATCACAACCATTTGTATAAATATTTGCTTTTCTGATACTGACAACCTGAAGGAGTTCAGGTCAGGCCATTGTCTGTGTATTGCACAGCGTTTCAACATGTGAAGATTTAAGTAATTGTGGAAAAGAATAGGAAGCTTAGAAACTGACTGAAAAACTAAAAGGTCTGCCACGGAGCACCTGCTTGGTACTGTTCATTTTTATTAAACAATACCATGTGAAGCTCTGCAGGACATCAGAGCAGATGATCTAATGGGTCTTCCTGCCCTTAAAATACACAGACTATGTTGCTGTGCAATTAGTGCTGCTGGAGCCAGTGAAGTGATTTTAGGCTTGTCCATGTAGATTATCACAAAACTGGTGTTTGATGAAACAGTTTCCTTCATCTCTATTTCCAATAATGCAGTTGTGTTATTGGAGGGCATGGGAAATATTTAGAGTCACCAAACAGGTCCACGTTCCCAAACAGATTGACAGGTAAAGTCATGGAACAGATAGTCCTGTGTGCTATTACATAACAACTGCAAAATGACCATGACATTAGAACTAGTCAGCATGGATTTAGGAGAGGCAGGTCTTGCCTGACCAACCTAATCTCTTTT
>WEKX01013696.1:110606-166217 GCA_013390025.1 Pitta sordida | reverse complement strand
GGTGATAGGTTGGACTTGATGACCTATATGGTCTTTTCCAACCTTACTGATTCTGTGATTCTGTGAGAATGGAAAAATTTGTTCCCCACTACCTGTCTGATGTATCCTGCTCCCAAGCCATATCCACCCTTGTCCTCTCCCCCTCTTATTGCATTGTTGTGTCACTGGGGCTGCCTCTTGCTCTGTCACCTCTCCTTTTCTGAACATCATAACTGCTCCTGTAAGGGAGTAATAACTTTACGTCTTTTTGTTTTCTCCTCATGTACACATCTATGTGCTCTCATGAGGGCAATGATACTCCTCTACACATTGTTCTGTAATACACCTTGGTATCTTGTAGACTTTTCAGCATGCCATTAAAATAAATAAAGTAATTAAACCAAACAATCCTCCCTGTATCATCTGCTGGAGAGAAAAAGTTGTAGCTGAGTTTCTCTTGGGCTATTACGTATTGAAATAAGGGAGCCTAAGAAACAATTTATTTCCTTAAAGCTAAGACAATGCTAGTTGTTAATATAAGGGCTTAAGGCATTAAATATATCTTTCTAGGCATTTTGCAGTTCTTCATTTCCTTACCACAGGGAATCACTACTCAGTATCAAGTATAACCTATCTTCTCTGGAAAAACACTCAAGTGCTGCTTTCTGATTTAATAAAGTTTGGGTTAGAGAAGGGAAGTAAGCACCTCATAGAACAATGGATGTAAATACGGAAGTTGCCACTTGAGTCGTGGGATTGACGTCACATCATAAATTCATTGACACAACTCTGCTCACCAGTAAAAATGGGCAGGCTGAGATGTTTGAGAATGGATTTGTTCAGTAGGTTAATTATTGCTTTAGATGTAGTCCATGCTGTGACTACCCTTTAAGATAGTATGCACTATTAAATTCTTCAGAAGGAATCAGAAGAAATGGGTTGATGAATGTATTATTGTATTTGTCTGCTTAATTAAAGGCTAGAAAAATGCATCCTTTTAGTCTAGTCTGTGTGTGCGTGTAATTTGTAGTGCTGAATATTTGGTCTGCAGATGTCCCTAACCATTAGTCTGTTCAATTCAACACTGGAGTTGGTCATCAGTGTTCAGGATCCATAAAGATTGAAGAGGAGAAAAATAGATATCATCACTGTCAGCAGGCTGCAGGAATGAGATATGGGGATCACTCGCTGTGCGGGTCAATACTGCAGAGGTGCTCTGAGTTATTTGTGACAGTGATGAGTGAAGTATTACAGAAGTAGTAGTGGGTGCTCTGATTATGTTTAAGGTCCTTCCACAGAGCTGGGGGCACATTGGTGCTGCTTAGGAAGGAGTTTGGAAGACATCAGAAAGTTTTGAAAATACCATGCTCTTCTAGCATTGTCATTACTGATCTTGGCTGCTGGGAACAAAACCTTCACCTATACAAGTGATGAATGTACTCATAATCACTGATCAAATGAAAAAATAGCCAAATAACTAGTATAAAACTGAAGGTGTAGGGCATGGCATACCATACCATTCAGCTACTTGTTTCTTACCACAGTAGCACAATAGTCCTAATATCATAACAGGGCACAGACAATTCTTAAAATGCTGATGAAGTGATTTCACCCAGTTTTACTGATCACAGTGGATTGTTTGTTTTTTCATAAATGTCTCTCTTCCAAGACTCATTGTTTGTGTTCATAAGACATAAAGGTGTTCTTGGGAAAAGTTTATTGCTGTTTGATTTGGCATTGCTAGCTTTGGTAGTGTGGTACTGGTGACCTTAGAAAGACTTTGTCTGTGTTGTAGAAAGACAATGAATGTTTACACTGAAAGCTGCAAAGCTGCACTGTGAGACTTAATATCTCAAAACATGGAAAAATGAGACGCAGTACTGCTGTTTGCTTTCTGATGTATGTTTTACTTAAGAGAAGTCTTGGGACTGGATGGGATTTATCCCAGAGTGATGAGAGAGCTGGCAGATGAGCTTGCTATACCGCTTTCCATCATTTACCAGAAGTCTTGGAGCACAGGTGATATCCCGGACGACTGGAAGTTGGCGAATGTGACCCCCATACACAAAAAGGGTTGTAAGGATGATCCAGGAAACTGCAGACCTATTAGCCTCACCTTGGTCCCAGGAAAAGTTATGGAACAGATAGTGCTGAGCACTATCATGCAACACCTGCAGGATGGACAAGAGATCAGGCCCAGCCAACATGGGTTTAGAAGGGGTAGGTCTTGATTGACCAACATGATCTCTTTTTATGATCAAGTAACTCGTCTGGTGGATGAGAGGAAGGCTGTGGATGTGGTGTATCTGGACTTCAGTAAAGCATTTGACACAGTCTCCTATTATATACGCCTGGAGAAGATGGCAGCAAGGGATTTCGATAGGAATATTCTCTGCTGGGTCAGGAACTGGTTGGATGGCCAGGCCCAGAGAGTGGTGGTCAATGGTGTCTCATCTAGTTGGCGACCGGTTACTAGTGGTGTTCCCCAAGGGTCGGTGTTGGATCCGGTCCTGTTCAACATTTCCATTGATGATATAGATGACCGGATTGAGGCCATCATGAGTAAACTTGCAGATGACAACAAGCTTGGAGCCCGTGTTGATCAGTTAGAGGGTAGGAAGGCCCTGCAGAGAGACCTGGACAGACTGGAGAGATGGGCAGATTCCAATAGAATGAAATTTAATAAGTCTAAATGTCGGGTTCTGCATTTTGGTCATAATAACCCCAAGCGGAACTATAGGCTGGGAACGGAATTCTTGGAGAGTGGTGAGGTGGAAAGAGATTTGGGGGTATTAGTGGACAGCAAACTCAACATGAGCCAGCAGTGTGCCCAGGCAGCCAAAAGGGCCAACGGCATCCTGGCCTGCATCAAGAATGGAGTGGCTAGTAGGTCAAGAGAAGTTATCCTTCCACTGTATTCGGCACTGGTTAGACCGCACCTCAAGTATTATGTTCAGGTCTGGGCCCCTCAGTTCAAGAAAGATGCCGAGGTGCTGGAACAAGTTCAGAGAAGGGCAACTAGGATGGTAAAGGGGCTTGAAGATAAGCCTTATGAGGAGAGGTTGAAGGAGCTGGGTCTGTTTAACCTGGAAAAGAGGAGGCTCAGGGGTGACCTTATCGCTGTCTATAACTATCCAAAAGGAGGTTGTAGCCAGGCAGGGGTTGATCTTTTCTCCTTGGTCTTCGGGGACAGGACAAGAGGTCATAGTCTTAAGCTTCAGCAGGGAAAGTTTAGACTTGATATTAGGAAAAGGTTTTTTACTGAAAGAATGATTCGGATGTGGAATGGATTGCCCGCAAAGGTGGTTGACTCACCAACCCTGGAGGTTGGATGGGATGTTGAGTGATATGATCTGGATGTAGATGATAAGTTAGTTGGATTATAGGTTGGACTAGATGATCTTCAAGGTCCTTTCCAGCCTTATCTATACTGTGATACTGTGGTACTGTGATACTGTGATTAGTCGCACCCAAGAGTCTCATGAAAGCTTTGAATGAGCCAGGGACTGTTTTCCACTGCTCAGATGTACACTTTATCCCGCTGTGTTCATGTGAATTGAAAATGAAGGAGGATTTTGTATGTTTCCTGGCAGACAATATGCAATGATCTGAGCAGTACTTTAGAAATCAGAGGGAAAATCATGAGGGGGAGAAAAAAAAATCTACAAAAATGCATAGAAATATGAGGCTTATATAAAGAAGTGATACTGGAAAAAAACGGCATTATTGCTCCTGGAGACCTTGAGACATGCATCATGGCAGGCAGCCTGTAAGCCCTCACAGGGATTCCCTGACTCAGCTTCTGCCTTAGAAATACATGCAAATGGTTGGATACAAATATCAGGAAAATAACATGAAGTTCTAATAGCAAAGGTTGGAGTGGCTTTGACAGATTTGGGAGGAAGAAATTGAATCATGCCCATATTGCCTGGTCAGAGGGATGGGACTATCTCAAGCAGTGAGAGAGTGGGTATCCTTTCTGTTGAGAGCACTGACTATAAACAAATATACGTAATGTTGTGGCAGACCTTCTGTGAGACAATCACAGGATCTATTGTGCAAGGTGCTTTGAGATTATAGACGGAAATATGTCTATTATCAATATTAAATCTAATAGCACGCACAACCTTTTTTGAGCATGAAGAACACCTGTTGTATTTTTTAGTGCAGTCACTGCTGGGGCTGTTCTCTGATTTTGGGGGCAGATCCTCAGAAAATATATATCACTGAACCTCAGTGTTAGAAAGGAGTTTTTCCTAGCAGACAATTCCCTGATGTATAGTCTGCAGCAGTCAGCAGGGCAGGAAACTCAGTATCACAGCATTTTCTGTGCATTCTCTGGACCTAAAGAGGAAGTCATTTCAATGGGACTTACGTGGCTTTACATAACCAGTGCATCTGGGCCCTCTCTAATGAAACCATCATATTAAAAACAAAAAGAGGTACTAGATTTTTGTCAGTAGGAAAGAGGAATTATAATTGTCAGGTGCATTCCTCTCATTGGGGTCTTTTAAGATTTAGTGGAGGAGGGTGAAAAAGGGCTTGACAGTGGAGATGCAATATAAAGGAAGAGAGAAAATATGCTCTGCCTGTAGCAATGAACGGCTATACCCAGCCTAGAGGCTCTGAATTTCCTTGCATGATCAATAGGAATCCCCTATGGTTTCACTAATGGCCTTCCAGAGCTTCAAGGTGCTTTGGAGGATGGCCAGGCACTCCACTGCCACAGAGGATAGGGCTTGGACACACTGCATGTCTACCAAGCATATTCCCATCCTTGTTCAGAACAGGCTGTTTCCTGATAAAGGCTGGGCTGGTGTGACCATGCCATGACCGTGAGCATCACTGGGGGGGCTGTGGGTGTGCAGCATGTTCTGGCAGATGGTGGGTGGGAATGACTGCAAAGGGTGGGAGACCACTAATGAGAGGAAGGACAGCAGGTGGGGAGCTGGACAATGTCCCTTGCCATGGCATGCCTGATAAGGTGGGTGTTTACTGCTGTGGGAAGGAACAGTTTTCCAAATAAAAGATTAACTGCTAAGTGATCTCATGGTAACAACCCTGAGCCATTGCTAATTTAGTCACCCAATGTAAAACCAGGCAAGGAGACAAAAAGTGTCGTATTTCAGTACAAACACTCCTGGTGATATCAGTGTGTGATCCTTGCATCTCCACAAAGCTCAGTGCACTCCTTGTTTATTCGTTATTTTTCATCTTTAAGAGGCTTAGGCTGGTCCACCTCATTGGGGACCGAAAAGGGGCTGAAATATGGTGGATTTTTTCCCAGTTATGTCAGCTATTTTCGATAAAGATATTGACTCTTCTTGTCAGTCTTGCTGCACTGGGTAGAAGAGGAAAGGCTGAAGGAGAGGTTGTTTATTATTCACTGTTAGCTGTATAAATCCTAGCTGTGAACACTGCTGATTATCTGGTCCAAACCATTATATATTTCTCCTTGGAGAGTGTAACAGCCTAAGAAAAAATAGTAGCTTCTAGACCAACAGTGCTAAGAGACCTTTCATGGAGAAGAATCCAGGAAGTCTATGGTTATTCCAACTTCCACCTGAAGAGACACCAGTATGGACTTCAGAAAAGAGGATCCCAACGAAGTCAGTATCAGTAGTGGTCAAATGTCAGCACAGCCCACAGAACCACTTTCAGACTTATTTGCTTTCATAAAAGGTATTTATAAAGTTCTTTACTGTTGCAGGGATGGTTGATAAACTTCATTATCATTCCTTCTGCCAGTAGCATGGTACAGTCTGTGTCTTGTTGCTTTTAATCACAGCTCTTGCAGTATGTTAAAGGGTACTGTGAAATGTCTCTCCACAGTGCATGATCAGGGGATACTTCTAGAATAAAATTCATCCCTAGGTTGTCTGTGTTTGGCAAGGAATAGCTTTGGTGACTGAGGAAACTCTATCTCATCTTGTGTTCCTTGGTCCTGAATTGTCAAAACCACCAGTGCCTGGCTTACTTCTGTGGTCCTTTCTGCTTCTAGATTTGGGCTGTGCTGTGTTTGGAAGACAGCCCTGGAATACACAGGGCTTTTGGGTCAAGGAAAGTGATGGACCATACCTAAAACTAAATACTCCAGTCCTTCACTTGAATTATGATGGACAAGATCTCATGAGTCGGGGAATTCCCTGGGGACTTTTCTCCTCATTATGGGCAGAGACTCAGTGCTCTCAATGAGCAGTGTGTTGAGCACTGGCTGTAAACCACAAGGGTTAAGTGGCATGCCAGATAATAGGCGGTGAGCAACTGCCCTATGTGTGTGGTCTTCCCAGTTCACACTCCAATGTTTTACAAAAAAATCCCCAACAAAACGACACAACCCCCCCTTTTTGTAAATCTTGAATTCCAGGAAATGGCTTGACATGCACCTTGTGTGAAATCACAGTGGTTCTTGGTAGACAGTCCTTTTCATAGTCCTGGGATTTTGTGCAAAATATTCTGAATGCAAAATAACCTGGGGCTACCTGTGGGTTTTTTAAGATAAATATCCCACAAGTGTGAGCAAGTGAATTCTGACAATAGATTAAACCACCAACACAGCTCAAGGTGGAGAGAGGGAAAGCCTCTTTGGGGAGAGTGACATCTACAGACTTGTTTATAGGATATAATCCCCGGCTTCCTTAAGACTTGTCTGGACTGAAAACTAGTCCAGAATTGGACTCTGAAGAATTTATAATGGATATTAGCATGACTTGGATCACAGAATCACTGCTGAGCTCCAACTAGAAGAGTAACAACATTTTCTGTTCAGTGTTGTGCAAACATATAGGTAGAGTCAGGCCCATTCCACAGAACTTGCAGTGAGAGTACAGGAGCAGGAGGAGGGAAGTTGTCTTAGGCCCAGTATTTGCAAAGGGTACTGAGAAAGGCTAAGTGACTTACTGGAGCTCAGGCAGGGACTTTTTGGCACATCAGTAAACTGAGCCCAGCCCTCTTATGTACCAGTCTAACATTTTAGGCATGGAAACATAGATTTTCCAGAGGGAGCAACTGTCATATTAAAAAGTAAAGTTTTTTTGTTTTGCTTTTATTCCCTTTTTCCTCTTTCCTTACCACATTTGATGTACAGGAAAGAACAAATTAGCTCATTTAAAAACAACTGGAATTTTTACCCCAACTTGAGCATATTTTTCCAGATGCAAAGCCATTTGTTCAATATTTTTGTTTCTTAATCTTATTTTCTATGAACTTGAGACTCTCTTCCTCCCAGAGCCGCCTGTGCCTACAAGGGCCAAACCACCATTTGAAAGGCTATTCCTGAAATATCTGGGACATGTCCAGAACTGAAAAACAGTGAAAAACTTGCAGACAACCTTGGCCTCTCACCCTTTGTTGGCATATCAAGTCAACCTGCAGAAAACATGTTCCAGAAAAAAGGTTTTGGTTGAAGATGCATGATAGAGAGACCTTTGAATAACCTCAGGACTTTCGTGTCTTCAAGAAAATGGAAGCTGACTCCAAACCCATTTCTGGTGTGGGGTTTGGTTTGGCAAAAACAAAGTCTGATTGATGAGGTTTGGCCAAACTAAGCCTCCAGTTTTCTAGCCAACCTCTGCTTCAAGAGATCGTCAGTTCTTGGGTGTGCTTCCACACATTTGAATTTCCTCGCTGTTTCAAGCCTCCAGGAAAAACAGAAATAGCCAGAACTTCCTTCTATATAAGAATACTGAATACAAAGTCAGGAGTGATGCAGTCTTTTGATATATGCATCCATGACATCAGATCAATGAATGGTGTACTAAACAAAGCAGTTGATCTCACTTTTTAGCACAGAAATATCACTGAAACTCTTCTTTATTCTTCCACCATCCTGGACTTCATAAGGTACTCTTGCCAAAAGGCAAGAGTGTTGGGCAGGATGGTGCTTATAAGGAGAACAACAACTCTGTTCTTCCTTGGAAAAGTATGGTCTGGACCTGTTCACCAAGTACACAAATCAGATCCCAGACCCATGCAGTCAGGCATTGGCAATTTAAGTTTCTGGCCTATTTGCTTTTTATCTCAGCACTATGATTGGTAATGAAGGTGTCAGTTGTCTTGAGAAGCTGTTGTCAATGAAGAAAACACATGGCTTTTTCTAGCCCACATGGACGATGCGTTGGTTGTAACTCACATGAGTCATTGTGCTGGATATAATCTTCACACTTCAGACAGCTCATCCTAAAACAAGGAAATAAATTGTAAAAGTGACTCTGAAAATTCCCAGATCTGGTGAGTGAATGTTTGTTTCTTCTGGTGTCAACATTGCTAAGGAGGGCTGTGATNCAGAACTGCACACAGTACTCAAGATGAGGTCTGACCAGCGCCGTGTACAGGGGAAGGGCAACCTCCCTGGACCAACTGACCACACTGTTCCTGACGCAGGCCAGGATGCCATTGGCCTTCTTAGCCACCTGGGCACACTGCTGGCTCATATTGAGTTTCCTGTCAATCAGTACACCTAAGTCTCTCTCCACTTCACTAGTCTCGAGCCACTCCTCCCCCAGCCGATAGCGGTGCATGGGGTTGTTATGGCCGAAGTGAAGAACCCGGCACTTAGTCTTGTTAAATCTCATACTGTTGGAGCCTGCCCATCTCTCCAGCCTGTCAAGGCCTCTCAGAGGTCTCCATTGCAGACATTTAGGAAAGAGTGGAAGAATCAAGGTGTTTTGCAGGAGCTTCCTTCAGGCTCCTCGCTGTCCTGATGATGGGGCACAGAAATATCTTTATGCCTCCAGAGTCTGAGCAATCTCCAACAATTCCTGTGATTTAGGGGCCTTTACAGGTGCTGATGATCTGCACCTTAATTTATCTTATCTTTTTTTTTTTTTTCATCTTGAGATTCATTTGTCGGGGCCTTCTCTCCTATTAGAAGGCTTCAGTTTTCCTCTGTTATTGAAATGTACATTTTTTCAGATTTGAAAAGGTATTTTTCCCACCTTGTTACTGAAGTTACAAGTTTGTGTTTTGCCTTTCTGTTGGTAATTGCAAAGAAACAGGGTCGTGGAAATCTGTTGATGCAGTTTCAGAACTGAACATTGCTCTCTGTTTCCAGGGACCACCAAATGTTAAACATTTCAGTGAGTATGAACTTCCTGACCAGTGTCTCTTGGAAGTTCATGACCTCATTAAAGTTCTTCCTCTGTGTTTTTATCAGTTGTTACCCTCTGGTGGTTTCTTCTCTGGACTTGGGTTGTTTCACAGCTAATCCAGGTTCTCCAAGACAAAATAATGCTGTCTTCTTTCTGACCCAACTCTCTGTGAAGTTTCTTCTTCCCTTCCTGTCATGTGCACTTTTCTTATAAGATGACACCTCTTTCATTCTTTCCATTATTCCAAACATTTCTCCAGTAACTAAAAAATTCAGGCTCTTCCCCCTCAGCTTGTTCATTACCATCATTTAATTTAAATGTTTCTTATTGTTCCCAGACTGAAGGATGCCTCTTGGCCAAGGTTAATAAACACCAACAAAGAAGCATTCACAGCACAGCAGTAACACCTTGGTAGTTACTTTACATACAGAATTGGAATCTATGAGCATGAATTGGTTTCCTAGACAAGCATAGCTTTGCATAAGGACTATCTCATGTGCGTGCACGTGAGGTTGTACACTGAGTCAGCACACGGTCCAGCCATAGATAGGTGCTTCAGCAATTTAGAAAATTTTGTTTTGGATTCTCCCTGCCTCGCACTGTGTAATTGGATCTCCTACTCCAGTCAGTTCCCTCACAGAATGTTCTTTTCAGCTCTGCACTCAGATCCTGTCTTGCTTCTCCAGCCCTTCTCTTGTCTGTTAGTTGATCATTGACCACTTCACTCCCTGACTCTCTCTGCAGGATCTCTGTTTACTGTGAAGTGGGAATCTCTTTCTCCCCCACTCATAGCTCTTCTTCAACTGCTTGGACAGAGTGTTCACAAAAGCAGGGCCTGTTTCCACCTTCGGTTTTAACCACTGCATGAGATCTTTATTCATTGTCTTCACATAAGCCTTATAATAAATATGCAAAAGAGGACTGAAAATCAATGAAAAAACCCTTTTTTAAAAAAAAAGGGATCAATGAATTCCCAAATTCCAATGAGATAAGCAGAGAGTGCTTTAAACAGAGATAGTATCCTGTGCTGGTTGAAGTCTTGAAAGTAGCAGCCCAGGTCCAAGCACAGACTTCTCAGATGTCTACTTATTTTGTCAGACTGTTGCTTCCCTCTAAGTTTTAAAGTTTTGAGAAAAGTATTGTTTGAGATTTTCCTCTTGCCAAACCATCTGCAGCTAGAGGGTCAGTGGGAGACAGAGAGACCCATAAAAGGTAATACTTAAATAAGCAACATTCCGAAATTCCTCACACTCACCTCTCTATTGGCAAGGGAAGATGCAGCTGACAAGGGAAGATGCAGCTGACACGGATTAGCTGACCATGGTTTTAGAGAGAGGCTGGATGCAAATTCTCTAGGTTTTTTTAACCCCCAAAGCTTTGGACATAGTTAACAAAACCCCAAAACTAATTCAGTTGATCTGTTTTTTTGTGTTTTCTTGATTCACAAGTGAGGACCTGTTGCTCTTGCTTTTTTTTCTGTTCCTGGGAGTAAATTACTAAACAGTATCTAATAACACCAAAAATCTTGTTACCTTGTGGGCTCTTGTAAGAGCCTCATAGGGCTTCTCTTTACAACATTATGTTACTCATTGAAGTGTGCAGGAAGCAGAAAAAAGTTATCTTCATTTCTGCTTAGTCTCTGCCTCTGAGCTGAGTGAAACAAGTCATACAAACCTGAAGAGTAAAAGAGAGGGACAGGGTGAAAAAGATTTTTCTTCTCTCTTCACTTTCCCTTTGCAGCAAGACACAAAAAAGTTTTGTTTCCATGTGGAAGATTTTTCAGATTTTCTTTGTCAAGAGTGAATTGGGGCTTAGAAAAAGCTTAGTACACTTCCTCAGATCAGCAGCAATTCTCCAGTGCGCCTTTGTCTGCTTGAGCCTGGGGTAACTCAACTCTTCCCTCTTCCATCATGTGAATAGTTCAAGCCCTGTCCTCTCTAGGTAGAACAGGATAATTTAAGTTATTAAACTCACTCCAGGATACAGAAAATTCCTCTGTCTTCTCCAATTCCTACACATCTTCCAGAACTGAGTGCTCTTTTTAACCCTTCCTATCCTTCCTAGCAGTCTGGGCTGCACCTGCTAGAAGCAGAGACCTTGAGTCCATAAAATTCCTCTCTATATCTGGACAGCTCTGCTTGAATGGTTATCTTGACAGCAGGCAATGGATGAAGAATAAAATGCTGTTCACTACTCTGCTGAATGTAAGAGTCTTTCTGTCATATTGCCAAGCCTAGAGGGGAGGAAAAAAAAAAAGCTAAGTTCTGCAACTCAAGGGGATAGATTATTTTAGCTGGAAAATTTGGGTTCCCCAGGGCAAATGATCTTCTTGTCCTTGTGGAATGGAGATGCATGATTCCACAGCAGAGAGTAGTTTGTGCCTGCCAACTGTATAAATATGTAGATTCAAAATTATTTCTGGATACTCTAAGGAACCTTTTTGAGGATATGTGACAGATCATGGACTATTTAAACATGATAAGATTTTTGGAAGTGGACACTCTCTTATGCAGCCATCTGTGCTGTAGGCTCATGAAGTGCCTGAAATAGCCAGTGATTCAGGTGTTCTAGTGAGGACACTGATATTTATGAGTTGAAGCTGCCCAGTTTTTCCCATACAGAAACCTTCCAGGGTCCAGGTTGGCACACACAGAAGAAAAGCAGACAGATTTTACAGTCTAAATCTCTAGATTTTACATTCTGTGTGCTTTAGAAGAATTATAAGTTGGTCACAGCTCCATGCTGCAGCATATGTACCATGTATGATGGTCTAGCAAAAAAATTATTTTCTACAGTTACTGTTGTACTGGAAGGCTTATGCTTTTTCTTGAATCATCCATCCACTCTTAAAGCAAAGTTATCGAGAGAGAGACTGTCAGAATTCCCTGGTGTAGCAATTCTATGTGTGTCTTGGAGTTGCAGCACCTGAAGCATCAAAACGTCCATCTTAATAAATTCCAGCAGTCTTTAGACCATAAGCTGAATTCTGAAAAATGACGTGATTAGCAAGCTTCCAAGAATTATCTCATAATAATTCCCCCACACATGCAGACTGCTCTCTGATTGCACAACAAAATAGCATAAATTAAAACCATCTTTTTCCATGATGTCTGGTCATGTTGGTTCTTTCAATTTAAGAAGGGTAATCACCCAGTAGTCCTGCCAAACTGTGGCTCACAACAATTGCTCTCAGCTTTGTTCATTCATTCTAAGTTTTGATAAATTGGTCAATGTCACTGTAGTTAGTTATGTTCACCTCTTTTGTCCTATTTAAACTGCACTAAGTTGGAGGTGATGTTAACAGGGACTGGAAATAACAACAAAATAAAAACACATGTTGTCACTGACCAAGGTGTTAAGCAAGAGGTGTCACTTTATGATGTAGCACTGCTGAAGGCTAGGATTGACACTGCACTTGTTCTTGCTCCTCCCTTCATTCAATTCTGGACTCTGGTGTCTAGCAAGTATACCTTTGTGACCATTCTTTTGGGGTATGTTAACCCACTGGAGATGAGGATTTCTGGGTACAGTGACAAATCCATAAAGCGTACAAAGGATTGACCCAGCCTCTGACAAAATACTATAAGATATCTGTGATACATATATTTTGTGGAGAAATAGATCGACTTGAGCATATTATCTCTCTGCTTTTTGTTTGTGTAGATAGACAGACTAACCTCACACCTATAATAACACCATCATTAATGAAATAAACAAGGAGAGATTTGTAGGGAGAGTTGATATCCCTGATTAGAGCTACTGATAAGAAGCAAAGATCAGGAATTTCTTGGGCCTGAAACTGAAGAAGCAACATTCCAGCTAATAAAGATAGGTGAAACCTGGCTTGCAGCTTGGACTGAATTGTGATAATCAGCTTGATATTTAATGAGCCCAGGGTATTTGGTACCTATGAAAATGAAAACTATGTTAATAGAAGTGGTAAGTTAATTCTTTCTGTGTCACAGAGACAGATGGGAGGTGCTTTGGCTGTTGCGTAGAAAAAAATTGATATAAACTCAGCATATCCATTGTGCTGTGATTTCAAGAATGAAGTAGGGTTAGGAATTTGACATCTAAAACTCATCTTTTGAAGGTGTTTTGTGGAATGCTTTGAAGATCAAGACTAAGAAGTCAACTAGAAAGTGGTTGTATTGCGAGAAACGTTCTCCCACCAGCTGTTTCTGTCTTTCACAGAGTGTCTGTGTGAAAATGTGGTGCACAGTGGTTGATGGGTTTCCCCCACATACTTTCCACAAGGGCATTTAATGCTTTGGATGGAATAGATCACGTTCTGGAATGAGTACATGTGGGATGCAAATCTTTGATGGTTTCTTTTGGATGGGAATGGAGCCCTTATTCCATAGGGTATGTACATGTGCCAGCAAGTTTGAAATCTATTCCTTTGGCATGGCCCAGTTCTGCTTGGGATATGTTTGTCATGAGAAATTTTGCTTCTAATAAAGTATTTGGTGAAGCAAGGGCAATTTGGAAAGTTCAAAGGGAAATTTTGAGGATAATTTCTCTCAAATGGTTATCACAGGTTCACAGGTTATTCTGAGTTGGAAGGGACCCACGGGATCATCTAGTCCAACTCCCAAGTGAACACCCACCCAGGGATCAGGCCCACAAGCATGGAACCTCAGGCACCACACTCCATCCATTTGAGCCTCCCACCATCTAGGCCATGTCACTGAGCTCCTCATTGAGTCTTCTCTTAAACACTTCCAGGGATGGCGACTTCACCACCTCCCTGGGCAGACCATTCCAATGAGAGATCACCCTGTCTGTGAAAAACCTCTTCCTAATATCCAGTCTAAACCTCCCCTGGCATAACTTAAGGCCATGTCCTCTTGTTCTGGTGTCGTCAGCCTGAGAGCCTTGACACCCACCCCACTGCAACCGGTAGTTGTTAACAGCAATTAGGTTGTCTCTGAATCTCCTCGTCTCTAGGCTGAACAACCCCAGTTCCTGCAGTCATTCCCCATAGGCCTTGTCCTCCAGTCCTTTCACCATCCTTGTCGCCCTTCTCTGGACCCTCTCAAGCAGCTGAACATCCTTCTTAAACTGAGGAGCCCAGAACTGGACACAGTACTCAAGATGTGGTCTGACCAGTGCTGAGTACAGTGGAAGAATAACTTCCTTTGTCCAACCGACCCCACTGTTCCTAATACAGGCCAAGATGCCATTGGCCCTCCTAGCCACCTGGGCACACTGCTGGCTCGTATTAAGTTTCCTATAAATCATTACTCCTAAATCCCTCTCCATTTCACCACTCTCCAGCCACTCATCCTCCAGCTGATAGCGATGCATGGGGTTGTTATGTCCAAAGTGAAGAACCCTAGCAAAGGCTCTGGTTTCAGGATGTTCTGGACAGACTCCAATCTTGTTTGAAATGTGATAATTAAATGTGCTGCTAATAGGTGTTTTCTTTATTATATTGTAGTGCATTTTTATATGTTCTTCATGAAGCTCATTTACATTTGTGATCTCTGTCTATGGTGGAGTATCCTAGTTTACTGAATATTTAAAGACTGGTACTGGGATTGTCAAGAATATTCTCTTCATTGCCAATCTGATAATATCTGGAGGTTTGCCTGAGTATTGCACATTTCAGGGAGTGTTTTGGATGGCTGCTATGCTTCTGAAGGCAGGTGTGCTGGTCCTTGTGTTTTCTATTTGTAATTTTATTTGCAGGCTGCAATTGTCATGGTGGACCAGGTGTCTGAGAAGTGTCCAGAGAAAATTAGTCAGGTTTTGACCCTAGGAAAGGGTGTTTGGAACAGTAGAAATGCAGCTCAGGCAGTAGGATATTATTAAACATTTGCAAAATACCATTCTCCTGAGAGTACAGGCCAAGGGGCACAATCTCGACTTCGCTCCTCATATAAGAAAAAACGCTCCCTTCAAAAACATTTTAGTCCCCACTTTCTCTGTCCACGAGGCTGCACTTGTGCAATGACATAAGAAAGAGACCTTCAAATAAATTCATGAAAGAGTCATGAACTTAGTAGTAAATCAGTCCTCATAAGAAAGCCACCTAGTGTTGAATGCACCTGTTGTGGTATACAGTCCTGCCATACACAGTCAGCCAAATCACTCCCTCTGGTAAACAGTGGTCCCAAGACATATCATAAATATCAATCAGGTAACGGCTGTGTGGAAAATGCACCTGTGAACAACTCCAGGGAGGCTGGATCAATAGCACAGATGGTCAAAAAGGGTGGAGAAGAGGGAAAAATTGACAAATATTTGCCTTCAATTTAGTTTCTCTCTGAGACTGTGAATTTATGCTTGTCAAAAGAGTCTGAATTCCTCTGGGCAGTAGCTCCCAATGTTTCACTTTCATGCAATACGTGGTTAGAAGCTCATAGTTAAATCAGTACTGAATGTCCATCACTTAATCTTCAGGGAGAGAACAAATGCATTTATGTGAGAGTGGTATGGAACTGATAGACAAGGCAGAAACTGCAAACCACTGTTCTTAAAATTCTTTTCTCCTTTGTAGGCCCTGAAATGCTCCATTATGCTAAATGATAGATTTGTCTTCTTTTGTGTTCTTAAAGATAACATTTAGGAGTGCAACAGGTTCTGCCAGAATCATGAGTCTGTGACTAAACCTTACTTAAATGAACTCAAATCAGTTCCACAAGTTTACTCTCAAGAGACAACTGATGTGAATTGACAGGATCATACCTGAAATTTGGAAATGAGGAGATTTTGTGCAGTTAACAACTTCATGGTGATTTTAATTTCTTTTCTCCTATTGGCTGCACTAATGGGCAACTCACATCTGGAACATGGCGACTGGTACCACAGGTTCACAGGTTATTCTGAATTGGAAGAAACTCACAGGATCATCTAGTCCAACTCCCAAGAGAACGCCCACCCAGGGATCAGGCCCACAGGCGTGGAACCACGGGCACCACGCTCCATCCAGACAACTGCAACAGAGGTCTCTAATTTTAATTTCTCTCAGTCATTTTATTCTTCTGCAAATAGTTCTAGAGCTTACACCTGGCATTGGAATCTAGAGGACTTTTGTACCAAATAAAATTATTCCCAAATGATTTATATTTTTTCCCTTACTAAAAGGGAAACCAGATTGCTCTCAATGTTATTGGTGGCTGTGATGTGGAAGTACAAGATATTTCTATGAAAAGCACTACAATTGAAATAACCATATGAGTGAGCCTGGTTTGTTCTGAGAGCTGTAAGTATTGTGAATGAGATTAAAAAAGACATTCAGGATGAACATACTGCACTGAAAAATCCTTTCCGGTTTTAGCAAAAACTCTGGGAGAGCAATAAGGAAGCAATTTAAAGGAACTATTACATTTGTATTAGCTTTTCACAAAATGGATTTTCTCTTCCATAGCTTACCTACTCTTGAGGTTTAAACCAGAACATTCTATGTGTATATATATTTATGTGTATATTTCTTTCCTGATTTGTGGGTCAGGATCACTTTCTGCCTATTGTGCTGATTACTTGAAATTATAAACATAGAAATTTTTCTTCTCTCTCAGAACAATGCATTCCATAGAAAATAGAGATCTGACAGTCTCAAACATTAAAAAAAATGCAGTATCACTCCCAAATCATGATAATTTTAATATCAAAGATAGTAAAAATATATATTTTTGATATATAATCTGATTTTTGAATCCTAAAATTTCCCTGAGGCCTCACACTTGCAAGAGTTTCTGTGGATATGAAATCTAAAATATGAGGATTTCTTTTGCTTGTGTATTTCTCAAATCGATTGTTCCCAGGATTTTTTTTTTTAATAAGGGCTCAATATTGCAAACAGTTGTGAAAAAATGATAACAACTTATAACAGTGACTTCTCTTTCAATATATGTCTCTCTCTCGCTTATCAGGGTGAATAGTATTTTTGAGAGTTTTGATTTGGCATTTTCCCTCTCTATCTTCAAAAAGCCAGTGTGTGAAACCTCTTTCCTAATAGAGTAACACCACATACTCCCTGACTTTAATGACTAAAGTGCTTGGGTTTGTTTTTTTTTTAAGGAAATGTGGAAATTCTTTTCTTTATTGAAAATACATCTAGGGTATCGAACTTATCTGAAAAAATAACTATAATATTAAGGTTGAGAATGGTGAATCTCAACATACATCATCATTGAAAAGACTCTGCCATTCATAAAAAGCTACAAAAGTAACTTGTACTACCTTGCAGGAAAAAAAGAAATCATGGTAATATGGCTCCAGGGGTGGTGGCTCTTTCTGGGGTTCTTCTCCAGATGGCAGAGATTATTCTTCCCTTAGTCTCTGAGCTTCTCCTGCCCATTCTCTGCATTTTCCTGCCAGACAAAGACTTGCCTGCTTCTCCTCCCTCCAGCCTATGCTCGTCACACCTTCTTCTGCCATTAGTGGGGAAAGACACATTCAACTACAAGGTCGGATTCCAATCCTTCTGTACTGGCTCAAAAAATGCCACACAAGTCTGAAAAATCTTTATGGACAGTTTAAGGTAACTCAAGAGAATAAAGCTGCTACAGAGAATTCATGGTAGAGTAATTTTCAGCTATCCCTTTTTTGCCACTTCTCATCTTAAGGGCAACAAATGAAAACAGAGACATGAATCATGGGAGTTTTCTCCTTGCCAGAGAAACATAGGAAACCAAAGGAAGCGTGATCTGTACGCTCACACTTTCCTTATCTCTATAACACGAGGATGCTGGAAGTTGTTTTCTGTATGTGATATACAGACAGATCATGGAAAAATAGTAAATGTGGCATCTTGTGGTTACAGATTTAATACAAGAAGGAACAGGATCTGCCTCTAACCTCATTACTGGAGATTTTTACAAATATGTAAAATGATCATGAAAAACAAGGCTTAGAGGGTCTAGCTGTCTAATGCACCATGGTTCCCATAGTGCATTGTGATGCTTCAGGAAATTAATACTAGAGATACAACTGTGAGGTGAATAAGAAAGTAAATTTTCTCTAAATGCAAG
Organism: Pitta sordida; assembly: GCA_013390025.1. Taxonomy (NCBI): domain Eukaryota; kingdom Metazoa; phylum Chordata; class Aves; order Passeriformes; family Pittidae; genus Pitta; species Pitta sordida. The sequence goes on along the minus strand of WEKX01013696.1, from coordinate 148,168 downwards.
AGAAGGTGTTCACATGCACTCATTCTCTTTTGTTCAGCGCAGTGGTGGGTGTGCAGTTTGCACAGAACCATTTATGTCCTGAAGTTCTCCAAAAGTGGAGAAGGAATACTCCTACCTAAACAAGAAGATGGGACTTTGCATCTCCATGAGAAAAAGCCTCTAACCTGATGGCTTCATCATTTAGCTCTCACACAGAAGTGGGACTCCAACATGGGAGCAAAGAGACATGAAGGTGATTTTTCTGCTATCTGTTGTGGGCAGAAAAGCGCAAGTTCTTGGGCAGATCTGTTGGGTGAATGGCCACTACGACTACAGGACACAAAAGAGCAGAAGGAGACAGCAGGGTTAAACCCAATGCTTTTTAAAAAAGCAGTGAGGTGTTACATCTGCTAGACAGGGGTGTAGCAGCAGTGGCCACTTCACATAGAACAGTGCACTGCTGTGGCTGCTAGCAGGCAGTGGAGAAGTCTCATGGAGCTCATTTGGGAGGAGAGAATAAAGTACCATGCCATTCCCAGAAGTAAAACAGCAGGGAAAATCTGTAGTACATCAGAAGTAGTACTAGGCACTGAGGATGTGTCTTAGCCTGGAGATCTGTTATATCCGAAATGTTCTAAGAGGAGTTTTCCTTGGTTTTGTCAGAAATGTTAGTTAATCCTATACACCCTATTGTTTTCACAGTACAGGAGATCATATGCAGATCTTTCTACTTCTTTATGTAATTACATGTAATTTGTTTGAGACAAAATGTTGCATGTGATTCANAGTGTCCGGGACGGGGACGGTATCAGGCAGGGCTGGGGGCAGCACCAGCGCGGGACGCAGCGGCAAGCGACCGGGACGAGGACCGGGATAGGGGCAGGGGTGCACCATGAGCCCTGCGAGCGGGGTGCAGGGGAGTGGGGATGGGACTGGGGCTGGCTGTGTGGGTGGGGAGGGGGCGGAGCCGACGCCGCGAGTGGCAATGCTGGGGGCCAAGTTGACTGGGGTCCTGGTACGTTCTGGGCATGTGCCAAAGTTGCACAGCTCGCGGAAAAATCACCCACAAATACTGAAGCTCACAAATAGCGGACCGGGAACACGCGGGGGCTCACAGTATTATATACAGTTTATATTCTTATAGTGCTATCATTCATTTGTTGGTACACAGGCATAAGATAAGACACCAAAAGCTACACAGACCAGATAATCACTGCTCCCTACTGGCGTCATCCACTGACCAACCCACTTTCCAAACTTTCCTTTTTTTGCCCAGAAAGAATCTTTGAAATCTGCTTTTCAATCCTTCTTACAGAGAAAAATTAAAGCCCAATGCTAATAAAGCTCAATTTTTCTTAAACTTTCCCAAGAGAATTGTTTCATTAGCAATGTTGTAATATTTTTGTCCTTGTTTTTTTGCTCCTTTTTTCATTTTTGTGAGTTATTATCCCTAAACTGTAGACCTGGGGACAAACAAGTTCTTTGTTAGAGGAGGAGCATTATTAATCTTGTGACTGCATATGCATCCCTGAAGAATGTGTCAAGAAAAGTTTACTTTTCTGTCCCAAATTTTACACAAACCAAATAAATGGGAAAACAAAGGGGAAAGGAAAACAACACCCTGTTTTTGAAGAGCCAGAGAAAAGCAAACTGAGAAAGTATTTTAGATTCATTTTTTTTCCGGTGTGTCATTTTCTTATTTGTTGCTTAGGAAAATACATGCATAGGTAACTGTGTGTTGCTCTTACACACACACATTTCTCTCTTTCTGTCACTCCCTTTTATAGTAATCCCATTTCTTCACCCTCTGTTTGACTCTGGATGGAAGACAGAGATTGCAGGGGAGGTACCTATGTTACAAACATGACCACTATAGTTAGTATTATCTTATTCACTTTTTGATGGTCTCAGCAGAGAGACCAATCACTGGAAATCCTTGAGGAAAAATACATCCTCCAGGTTAAATTAGGGTTGTGCTATAGGACAGCATTATAGAGGCTTTCCAGATTTCTGTGACATCAGAAGAGTAAAGGCTTTGAGGAGTTCGGCAACATGTAGCAATTTTACTTGGCCAAGCATAAAAAAGTCATGAGTGCTACATTTGAAGCAGATCTAGGAGGAATTGCCTTCTCAGTTACATTTGCTCTAAATCTACAGGGTACTTGAATGGTACACAAATACACCGTGTGTCTCTCCATTCTACAGAAACTACTTGGATGACCCCCAATCCCGAGAGCCAGCACCATTATAAACTCTAGATGCATGAGCTCATTCTGCCTTTTTACCTTCAAACTGCTTCGTCTCCTTGTTCCTTCCTGCCACCTTGTTTCTAAACCAGAAACTTAGAGATTAGAATCAAATGGTATGAAAAAGGTTACCTTTGGAAATTAAAAACATTTACAAAATTAATGCCTCACCTACCCTCCAATGTGTTTACAGACTGTATCGTCACATTTAACATAGAAGTTGATGGCAGTGACAAGGAGCATTCTTTGGGGTCATACACTTTGCAATAAGAAATGTGTCATGCCTGAAGCAAAACCGAAATAAATCCTAAAGCCATGTCTTGTAAATTTATTCCTACAATCTCATGACTAGGAAAGTAAAGCAGAAACTTGGGAGAGAGCAGCTTGGCTGGAGATGCAGCATCTTGTAACAGTGGGTGTGCTGCAGCTTCTAAGCCCTCTCAAAATCAGTAGGGGATTGGATTTCAAGGTCAGTGCGTTTGAACCCGTGAAGGGAACACTATAAAATCTTTGTTGTACAATCTCTGGGTAATTAGAGGTCAGCCAGCTAATCTGAGTGGTTAGCTCTTTTGCATTGTTCAGGTCTTTTTGATAATGAAAATGTCTTTATTCTACTTGCAATATTTTATAAGCTGTGGTGATCCTCTGCCTCTTAAACTCAGCTCATGATTTTGGATATCTCAGTCCCAGAAAGAACTGCAGAAAAACATAAGTTGTTTGTTTAATCTTTTTGCAAAGAAATTCACTACTCTGTGACGTCTTTGCTCCTCCTCCCTGAGACAGTCAGAAAGGTCTTTGTCGTGGGCATCAACACAGTGTATTGTTTTTAGAGGCAAAATTTCTCCTGTTTATTCTCTGGGAAAGGGATCCATCACACGAAAAACTCAGGCTAGTAATGGTGGTTTGAATCATTTTGATTAGCTGATCATTTTGCTAAATTGGAGTTGGTTCTTTGGGATGTAAAAACCCCACATAGAGCCTTCAACATCCACTTCTAATTTAGCCCACATCGTAATGACATAAAGTTACCACTTGATGGCTCTTTGTCAGTTAAGACGGATGAAAGGAGTTAATGGATCTTGACCAGTCCCTCGCAGCATATGCAGGACTGTCTGCAGGCTCACCAGAAGCAAAAATCTGTGAAGCTGTGAGAAAAGATCCACTCAAAAGGCTCCTCCTCTTCACTGACCAGAACACCATGATGCAATCTGTCACTGCTTTCACTGCCCAATCTGTGGATTTCCCTTTCTGGAGCTGTCTGTCCCAAATATTTCAGTATTAAAACCAGATGCAAACCAAACTAGCAACAAGAGCAGTAGTTTGATACTTTCTTTGACTTTTGTACACCAATTCCAGAGATGGGGGAGGAGTGAGTGGGAAAAAAGAACACTGGAAATAAATTTGAAGAAATTCTAAAATGCAATTCCCTTCTTCATATTTCCTTTGAAAGCAGTCCAGTTTCATCTGGCTGTGGGCCTGCAGCCAATGCTCCCTATACTAAGACATTCAAATGAAAATAAATAAATAATANTTTCTGTAGAGCAAGGCTCTTAAAGCTGATGTTGTTCCAAGCCAGCTTTGCACCCCAATGCAAACATTAATCTTTCTTAGGCTGACAGAGTTTTAAATAGAACCATGTTACACATGCATTCAAGAGAGATGGAGGCAAAAGGAGAGGATCTGTCAGATGATACAGAACAGCTAAGGTTTTGTTCTCAGTGATGGGTGAGTGGAGCAGCATGCATTGGGAGGTACGTGCTTGTTGGAGTGACGATTATTTATTTATTTCCATCACCAGCAAGCTCTAAACAGTGGTGTATTCTTCAATAGCAGGCTGGGAAAATGCAAGAAGCCCCTGAAAAGAAGTGTTTTAACATTGGCAAAATTGCCAAATATTATTTCCTCTTTAAGAGGTGAAGAATAAAAAATATGCAAAAGCACGAGAGGGATTCATTTATTTCTAACAGCTATAATGATGTTCCAAGTTGCTGAAGGAACACCAAACTCATACAAAGCCAGTCCCTGCTTCTGCATCCTAGAAATGTGCTCTGGCTATGGCTGTCAAAAATGACTAGGGATTTGAATTGCCTCTGTTGAATTTGGACATGAAACTCCTTAAAATTTCTTGCTACACATTCTGATTGAGATGCAGGGTTTTGCTTCATGCTGTGGGGTAGAAAACCCAAAGTGCAAGCCTTGGAGCCACCTTCCCTGCAGAGCTTGGACTTTTGTCCTGAAACTTGCTGAATTCAGCTGAAGACTCTCTCGTCATTCCCATTTCAGCCAGGCTTAATGGGAACTCTCTGTTGTGAATGTAGAATCATGGTCATATCAAAAGCTGACACACAGCTTAGTGGGGAAGGAAACTCTGGTGTTCTCAAACTCCTGACAATAATGCTGGGGATACCCATGGAGTGACACAGAGTATGACACAATAAGGATGTCATAGTTAAGTGCTCCTTCTACAGAAGAGTTTCCTACCAACCTGCTCGAGTCCTCCCAAAAGCTGGCAGAGACAAACGGTTGGATAAGGTGGCGGAGAAGAGAGCCATGACAGGCAGGTAAGATAGATCATGCTGGCTGACACACAAAAACAGTTGGATGTCCAGAAAGGAATCCATTCCATTTCTGCCTACTAGAAGTCAGGATTAGAAGTTGATTTTCATCTTGGGCTGGGAGACCAGAGAAAAGGGTGAATCGGGAAATGAGAAACAGCAGATCAGAATATTCTTTGATTCTGTGATTCTGTGATCTCCTTAACACTCACAACATCACATGTCAGCATTGACTAGTTAAGGGATTTTTGAGTGTGTACATCACCAGTTTTGTTTTTTGGAGTCAGCTGAACGAGAGGATATTTAGAACCACCCCAGCTCTAACTGCCAAACCCATGAAATATCTCTGAACCCCTGCTAGATCTGCCATTGATAGAGTTGGTTCAAGGAGCCACCCATGAATGCAGTCAGATAAGTGCAGAATCAGCTGGTGATAGGAAGGAAGGGTGGGATCCCAAATTGTCACTAGCTATCAGGGCAGCAAGTCCAGTCAAGGCACCAGCTCCCCAGCTTCCAAGTACAAACATTGTCATTATGGTCTTGTGCCTTTGAGCATGTCCCTGCTGACAGAAAACCTTTCCTTCACTTAATGGGGAAGAAAGGGAGAAAACTACAGCCACCCTGACACAGAGTATGAGATCTCAAAACAGCTGAGCTCTGACCTTCCCTCCTCCAAGGAAACTATTTTGTTTGGTTTGAAAGGAGGGGGGGGGAAAGACATTTGTGGAGGTTTTATGAGGAAAAAAATGTCTTGGAATTGGGATTGCAGACAGATTTCCAACAAGATAAAAACATGACAAATTTTCATCATCTCTAGATGCAGCCCACGGTGAATATTCCACAGGGGAGATGGGGGAGGCAGGGAGAAGGGAGAGTGAAAGAGGACCCATTGTTTCCATCTGAAAATAATTTTAAAGGGGATATTTATCCCACTGGGTAGAACAATCCCTAACTAAAGAAATATGCCTGGCCAGTGAGGTACTCTGAAGAGGGAAAGAAGATCCCCCCACTCCAGGAGGCAAAACATAGCCTGAAAAGGTTCAAAAGTGCTTCTATACACAACCAGTTAACTGTGATATATGTATGTTCTCTGGGGAAAGAAACTGAATATTTTGATTTGGCAGATTCTTTATTTCTTCCCCCAAAGCAAAGAGGCAACCAGGAGGTATGGGAAAAGAAACTGAATGGTTTAGAAACTGCCTGCAACCTAGATGTTGAAAAATCTTTTCTTTATAGCACTATCATTTATCCTTGTTGAGAGTTAGCTGGTCTTGGTGAGAATTTCATTAGAGCCTTTGTGGAAAAAAAACATGGAGAAACATGAGGAAAATGAGGGATATCAGCTAAGACCAATAGCATCCTGGCCGCTACAGAAAGAGTTCTTCATGGACTGTGACAGGAAAGAGGCAAGTAGTGTTCACCATCAGATTCGTTCTCTAAATTTTTTGTTACTTTGCCCATCCTGTTTAGAAATGAAGAAGGATCAAGATGTTGGTTGGATTGCCTGTGATCCTTTCACTTCAGAGTTGCTTATCCTTTTTTTTTTTTTGTGATGGTATGGCATTGTGTGTTCTATGGCCAGGGACCAGATTTCTCAGCTCTGTTGATACACAGAGCTGAGTGCAAGAAGTCAAGAAGTCAAGATCTGGTAGAAGTTACCGTAGATGAAACTATGTAGAAAAAGAGTAAAAGGGTATTTTCTATAACTGAGACTTTCCAAAGTGTTTCCAGAAATAAAGTGGTCCCTTTCTACTTAATGTGACCATCTGATTTCCCCCAAAGCTTCTTTGTACACAGGGTCTTTCTCTAGAAGCTCCATTGACTTGATAGACTTTTTCCTGTCCTCTGTTGCTGATTGACGTGTCCACACTGGGATATCTCAGACTCCTTGAGTGAAGATGCAGATATAAGGGACCATGGGAGAGACTTCTGGAGGAACTGCTGGAGAGCAGGAGTGAAGGTAGTTTGCGGTTCTTCTACAGGGTGAATCATTTCCTCCAAGTCAAAGAGCTGAGAGCAGAGTCAGCTCCATTGGAATCCTGTCCACTGGCTCCTAAAGTCCTAGATCCTGAGAAATAGACAACAGTTATTTTATTTACTAAAAATAAAGATATCTTACCTTCCCTCTTCTCATAAACTGAAATGACTCTTTGACTTTAACAAAGAAATAACCCATAACTTTTCATGCACAGACCTTGAGCTCCCAATGAAACACTTTTGCAGAAGACGGGAAAGTCCACAGAGCAGTTAGAACTGATAATATTCATTTGGATGGAGGCTGTGAGGTTTGTAAATGAGCACTAGTATTTCCCCAGGTAATGCAAGGAAAATTCCTTCCACACGACACAGTAGATTTCTCTATTCAGGCCTTGGATCAGCCGCAAGCCAACCAGAGTTCCATACCTGCCCTCTCAGGAGGTTGTATTGCTTCTGGTTTAAAGCCAGGCAAAATGAACTTGTGTCTATCTGCAAAGTACCATGTAGCCGTACCATGATAACAGGCTTTGGAAAATAAAACCCAAGCAGTGATCTGCAATGCTTTGAAGAAATGGCTTTGAATGCCAGGACCACTCTTGCTTAACAGATTTCAGCCTAATCTGATTTATTTATTGTTTAACCTGCCATGTGCCTGCAAACCAGCTGGAAGCACAGCCGGCTAATTACTGGGCTGTGCCAGCATAGGCTGCCTTTGATTGCTTGAGACAAGATGCCTGTAAGATGGACAAGATTTAAGGCACAAACTTATTGTCTATGGCCCTCTTTTAGATTCTAATGAGCTCTGAGAGGCTGAAATGTTGTGTTGGAGAGGCAGCAGGGTTCTGGCTGCATCAGGGCAAGGGCTGCATCTGGAAGTTATTTTATCTTCAGTTTTCCTGGTCTTTTTCCCCATTCTCTCTCTCATGCATCTGTGAGGTGGAATGTGTTTAAGGCACAATTCTGATAATCCCTCTAGATGTTCTTCTCCCCTGTTTGCATCTTTCAGGGGGCACCTGTGCTAACATGTTTCCCACTTTTGCTCTACACAAATGAGACATCATTGGTTTCCTCAAAGACATTGGAAATAGCAGAGACTTTTCCTAACCCTGCACATGACCACATGTTGAAATTCCCCTTTGTAAAAAAGATTTAGTTCCAGGAAGCAAGCTGATTCCTAACAGGAACAAAGTGTATGGAAAATCACCCACCCCAGACCCCATCTTTCATGCTTAATTTAGAAGCGGAACTGCAAAGTGAAATCACTCTCAATTCTGCTGTATTCATGGACTGGCCCTTCCAGTTGCTGCATATACTCCCCTTCTGAACTAAAGAGGGAAAGGCATTACAAAACCTAACAAAATCAGCACTTGGGTAAACTGGAGGGGCAACTTTCTTACTAGCCAGTGTTTGAACTTCAACCCTTGGGAGGTGGAAGGTTAAATATAATCTATCGCTTCATTAAATATACATTGCTTGGGGCTATTGCTGGTCCCAAGTGTTTAAAGTTCACTGGTTCGTGTTACATCTAGTCTACTGAAAAGATTAAGGTCTGGCCAGAAAATAAGAAAGTACTAAGTAACTGACCACATTAAAAATGACAAAACAGGACAAAATCAAAGAAGAAAAGGATGATCTCAACAATTTAAAGGCCTTCTATTGGCCTGGAAAGGGTGGAGGAAGCAGGAGGATGGGAGGGGCAGGAAGCGATCTCTTTACTCCACAAGGGTTCTGGGAATCTGACTGCCTTTAGGGGACTGGGAGAAATGGGAAAATAAAATAAAAACATGTTCAAAATGCCAAAAATTATAGGAAATGGTTATCAGCTTGAAAAGTTCCTCCAAGGGTTATTAATAGCTAACAGCAAGGAAATCATGACTCACTGGGAAGATAAGTATATCCCAGCTCCTAAAATGTGAACTGGTTCAAAGTTGCTTAGCTCTGACTATTCTATATCACATACAGGGACAGTCTATCACTGAAGTATCACCACATGTACGTAACACATCCCTATCTTGTAAAGCAATTAAACATGTGCATAGGCTCTGTTACTTTTCATGAGCTATAAGCACATAAATATGTGTTAAATCTGGACAAAATTCAACATTTGAGTTTGCATTGCTAAAAGAATTGGGATGTAGGACTTTTTCTGGCATTTAGAGTATTTTGCATATAAGTGACTAACTGGTGGCTGTTCTGTCTTGGACCATGAAATAAGAAATTACCCTAGGATTTCACCTCATCACTTGAATCATAGGCATTCTTATTTTCTGGCATGCATAGGCAAACTGAGGCACAAAGGCATTATGGGACATTCTTTCAAACTCTGATTGCAGAGATGTAGGTGTACATGGTCCACAGCAGTCCATTTCCAGAATCCACACCGGCACTTTTGTCTAGGACCCTACATATGTGTTTAACTATTGATCTGTAGACACAGGAGTAGCAGATTCGTAACCCAACAGACATTCCTAAAAAGCACCAAGGAAGTCTGGGGGCAGGGAGAAAACTGGACTGGAGGAGTGGCCAAAGGGACAACTGTGTTGCAATGAAATATGAGAACAGGCACTGAGATCCACAGCCTCGTTGCTTACTAATGCGTACTAGCATTGCAATGAAAATGTTTATGTTCATAGTTAAGCTAGAGAGAGGTTGGGGATAGATCAACATTGAAACTGTCATTTAAAGATCAAGTAAGCAAGCAAGCAATGAGCAGATTGGTGGAGTGGGCCGAGATCACCTGAATTTTGGTCAAATCTATAAGCCTTAAAATTATCTCACCTCTGGGCTGGTTATTTCTTTTCACATCCTGCAGCTTTTCCGCATCATGTCTAGATGCAAAATAGTTTGTAACATGCCTGCCCTAAAACTGTGGCTATAAAAACTGCTTTCTTCATATTAAGTTGCCTAAGGTAGTCTCCAGACAGAGCAATTATTGCATTTACATAATCACCCAATCACTAAATGGGCCAGAGGGAGAAGGTGTTTCAGTGATGATATTACAGCTCATTCTCCTGTATCACTTCCTCTGATAGGTGTTTTTCTACCTGACATGCGAAAGCTCCAATAAAATGAGTACCCGAATCCCCAGGTAGTCCCCCTGTGAAGTTTGTTGTCTTGCCTCTTTTAAATTTTCCTAAAGTCTAGCTTATACCTCCTGTGGGAAGTCAAGCTCCTGTCTCTTTTGTTGTTACCAGTAGGCATAGAGAACATGCTTCTCCTCTTTCCCCTTCCACTCTAAAGCACTGCTAGCAAAAGAACACAGAACTTTTTCACTGTCATATACAATAGGAAATCATCCTGATTAGGATGCTCGAAAAGAGAAGAAAAGGAAGATAATAAATCTTTTCCGTCTCTCAGTCCTATGGTTTTCTATTTTTGAGCTGGAATGGAACATAATATTCTAAGTCCTTCAGCACAACAATATGTCAGGCAACTGGTATTGGATAATAATATTCTAAGTCCTTCAGCACAACAATACATTGGACTTTTGGGTGGGCGATGCTCTTTTGTGACATCTGTGTGAAGGATGATTTTCATCAAATAGCTTTGTGACTTCTGCAAGTGTGACTGATTGTCTAGTTTTATTCTATTTTCTGTTTTCATTGGTTTATGTAAATCAGCAAGTATTATGTATACTCTGCATTTGATCATTTCAAACCCCTAATTGAAGAATTTATGTAGTGCAGTTAATTTATGGTTTCTGTGAAATCCTTGTTTGCTATAAATAAAAGCTTGTTTACCCTTGTGTCAATTAATAAGAGTATAAGAGGTGCTACATATAAACAAGTGGTTTTCTTTATTTCTTTCATGAATATACATGTGCATTTATTTATTACTTGTACTCAGATTAATCAAATGGAAAATTTTGATTCATTTTTTCATTTACCATGTATTTCATAAAGTGTATTATACAGATAGTTGGAATATATAAGACAATGTGGAACGTATTACAGCCTATAGCAGCTGTCATGATATTTCAAATATATTACATGGAATGACATAAAATATTTTCAACATATTCTTATAATTTTAATGTATATTGTGTGGTGTCCCATATTTTAAGCAGCAGAACAATAGGTCAATTCTTTTTTTCTTCTTCTTTTCAAAATTGCATTTTATATATTGTCAGATATATTTTTACCATGTGTGCAATAAATTATATGAAACACATAAGACACATATGGAAAAGGTATGACTTTTTTGAGGGGGGCAGGTTGTGGATTGCTTAGCAAGGAACTTAAATCCTTTGTGCATTGTTTAAGCAACCGTCGATATCTCTGGTCTGGTCTGCAGGCAGAGAGGTTTGTAAAACTAATATTTGTAATTTCCAGCAACAGAGATATTTTCTGCTGAAGTCAAGATAGAGTTAGTCACAAAAATCTGTGTCATTCAATGTACCACTCAAAGCAGCTAATCTGAGGTGATTACAACCCCGGATGGCAGGGTTATCTATGCCACAAACACAGTCCAGCTTCTGAGATGATGTGTGCCTTCTCTCTGAAGGTGACAGGAAACTCAGAGTAATTTAGGTAAGCTTGCTGAGCCTTAGAGAAGACAATGTCTGTTTAGAGACAGTAATCAGAGTTTTAGCCTGTCAGGTTAGTGCATTGGGAGCTGTAGTGAGCAGAAATCTTACAAAACTAGATTTAAAGTGAATCATAAATACATCTCTTTTGTCCTAATGGATTTCAGATGCCTATTAGTGACATTTTCAAGAAATATGTTAAAATCTTGGCTAGTCTGAGGTTGGTTTGGTCAAATTAGCTTTTCCAGTCTGCTCTTTGTCCTGTGCAATCCTGTGCTGTTCTAGATTGAGTTCCTTCTTCTCCATGCTGATTTTGGTGGGCATTCGCCTCTCTCTGTTCTGCAGCTGGTCAGATTTGAACAAATTCTCTGGTACCAAACTAGATGAGATCCAGGCCTTAAATTATAACTTAGATGATACTTTCACTTGTGACTTTGAAAGAGGAGCTAACTCCAGAGTGCACCTTCTCTGTTCCCGACTGGACTATTTCACCTTTTGTAAATGCAGCAGATGGGGAGTTCCAGGGTTCCTATCTTACCACCAGAACAGGGAGGTTTAGAAAAAGGGAACTAATCCAATTCAGAGTTGCAGCAGTGAGTCTGGATTTTATAAATACAAATCAGTGCTCTGAAAGCATTACCCAAGCTATTTAGTAACTGCTTGATTCATCCACTAGGACTATATTTTTTATTTCCAGTAAGTCTAGAAGAGTTAAGATTTTACTAATTGAGGCAAGCAGAAACTAGAGCCAGGGGGAATTGTATTTTAGGCTTTACATTTAGACAAATGGCACTTCTCTTTCCATATGATCATACCAGATATAGTGAGGGGTCTTTAACACTCTCCAGTTGACAGGAGTGGATAGCCATGTTTCTTCCTCCTTTTATGGTCTTGCCTCACGGATATGGTCTTCTATAGCACCATACTTGCCTTATGGTGTATTGTGCTTGTATACAGAGAACTGCTCAATATGGGGTTTTTCCTTATCCTTTTCTACTTTATTGATCATTACTGACTGCATGCCCCCCAAATAATCTCTTACTTGCTTCATGTTTCTATCCTGGAACAGATGCATTTGAGCAGTTGTCTTCCAGGAAAGACTTACTGAGTCTGTGCTCCCCTTGAATACAGCACATATGCCGTTCAGCCATGAATGCGGAGAGTGTGGGAGAGAGGTGAAACATATCATTTCTTGATGGCCATGGCATATGAAAAGCACAGTCATCCTAGATGCCGAGAGACCTGAACTCTGGGAGGAATGACTCTGGAGATTTCAGGTGATAAAATCTAAGAAATCTTGACCAGGCATTAACAAAATCCACAGGTTTTTGTTAATGTGGCAAATTTGAGTGGAAGTTCACAGGTGAAAAAGTGACACAGCTGTTGGTTGCCACAATCATCTCTGCTCCTACCCGTTCAGAAACCCAATGGGCAGGATAGAAAGTGAAGCCTTTCAAAAGAACAATTGCCATTTTGCCTTTGACACTAAAGTTGGCAATGATATGGCATTACATATCAGCATCTTTCTTTTATTAGTTATTCCCAGTCGGGTGTTTAGTCATGTTAAGGGAGACTCTTAGAATAGCTTAGTCTAAGTCATGTAACTTAGAAGAAAAGACACGTTGCAATTCAATGCTGTGAGTCAAAGCATTTAGTCCATCAAGTCTTGTAAGTTATTTTGATCAACACAAACACGCATATATGCATACATAAGCATTTACATAAATCCACATATACACACTTATACAGGTACACACTTATACACACTTATGTAGGTAATAGGCTTGAAGCAAGACATCCTTTGGCAACTACACCAATGATGAAAACCTGGCAAAACATGCAAGCAAATTTCCACAGTGGGAATTCCTGAAACACCTTCCTGATGTCCACAGGTCTCTTCAGGATCAGTCACACAGACAGGCATGCAGACACTCTGTCATGACTTACGCCTCACTGAATCACCTTGGCCACATTTTCTCCACACTGAATTCATACCCAAAATAATCTTTTCTTCCTCATGCCTCTGGGATTTCCAGTCCAATGCTGCTGAGGAGAACTGAGCTGTGTGTCAGAGCCATTGCACTAATTCTCTCCGATGAGAGATGTGCAAGGAAGCAGAACCTGCTGAAGGAAGCAGGTAGTTGTGTTTCTCTATGTGTAGTGACATATTTGCACATCAAATAGTGAAACGACAAGAAAGCCTCCTCTTCTGCACTCAAAGAAATAGGAGTGAATGTGCCCCTTAGGAAGAAACTTCATAGGTTAAGCAACTCTGACATGGATTCTATAGGGCATAAAAATACTGTAGAAGCAGGAGAGGAGAGAATGCCTCCATCTTGTCCCAATTTCCTGATGGGATTAAGATGAAGGCGGGGAGGGGAAGGGAAAAAAAGGTACATACTTATGAGCTATAATTTTCCTTTTCTTTTTATTTGCTTTCTGGCTTTTGAGCCTGCACCATACATTTGAATCAGATAAAATAATAATTTTTTCCTTTTTTTTCATGCCTTTAGAAGTATCAGTCTTTCTTTTTCATGATATCATCCCTTTCCTGTCCCTGAGTTGTAATTTTGGGTGGACTGTTGGAAGCAGAAAAGCCTCTTCTCATCATATGAATTTTCCATTCTGCTTTTTAACACACCTATGGCCAAGAGAGCACAGAATGAATATAGAAAAGGACTTCCTACTGAAAAGTTCATTAAAGAGTAACAGCTGAAGGTCTGGCTGTGTGGCCTTTGGTTCTTTATCTGGCTGCTCAGGAACAATGTGAACTAGGTACAATTCTTATGTACTGCTCCTTCTGTTCATAGATTAGAGGTATACTAGCTCTTAGGTTTTAAGTGTTTTCATTGCTTAAGCAAATGGGTGTTATTTTGTGTGTCCAAACTCCTGGAGTAAGGAGAGATTTTTCTGCCAGTTCATGTAAGAAGAAATTTCTAATTTTTGTGGCCATTAATGGTCACTTTTAGACCTCTTATACTCTCATATTATTATCTACATGTTATTTAATACGTATCAATGAGTTCTCTGAGTTACTCCTCATTTGTACTAAACAACAACCACTGAGGAAAAAAAAGGAAGGAATGATATGGATGAGGGAATTGAGTCCATCATCNGAAGGAAGTCCATTCTTGATGAGATTTTTTCCACTAATGGAGATGATTCCAGTCTTTAGCCATCATAAGTCAATGGCAGATCACTAAGAAAAATGCAAGCACTGTATTAGGCTGTACAGAGAGGATTATTACCTACAAATGTGTGAAAGAAAAATTATGTTCTACTTAATTGGTAAAGCAACAGAGAGGTTTTTTTTTGTTTAGACAGTCCACAGATGAGTGCTGAGGGCTGTCAGTCTTCAAAAACAGATTTATGGGGAAAAGCGGGAGAAAATTTGTTTTTTCAGTCTAGATAAAAGAAATCTGAGGAAAGGCTGCAAAACTGTATTTAAACTATGATTTCTTGTTTGGCATCAGCAAATAAATAGCATAGATGATTTCCTTCTTCACTGGAATTGTCCTTTATGTATAAATATTGCAACATGATTGATGCAAGGTTTTTAGGAGCAGATTTTACAGCATCTGTCAGAAGTGACATGACTGTTGTTGATCCCACAGAGAGCAGGGACCAGATGAGTATGTTTCTGAAGGATCATGCCATCCCTTCAGTAGTATTCTGGAAATCTCTTGATGTGTTAATTATTTCTTTCTGAGGAATGTTTTCTAATGTAACTAATCAAACATCTACCATTAACCCTCTGCAAATAACCTACATGCTGCCTGAGTCATTGATGATATGATATGAACACTGTACTTCAGCAGTGGTCACACCAATGGCAAAGGCAGTCTATTACCTCTTCTACTTGTACCTTTTCTCCAGAAATCACATTATCTTTCTTTGACACTGTGTCCACAGAGACCCTCAAATAGTTATTAACATTTCAGTTGCCATGTGTGGAGTCCTTTATCCTACACATAAACTTCATTACACCTGTTGTGTCTAGATGTATGACTTTAAAGCTGGACACATCAAACCTGTGTTCCGTTTTGTTTTCCTGCATTGAGCTTTGCTGGCTGACCCAAGGCAATCTTTGCCAAAGACAAACCTTCATTATTCACTGTCTTTTGTTTCCCCACCCCCATTTCTCTCTCTTAGACTTTGCGCACTATGAAAACTTTGTAGGTTTTGGTATTACAGTTCCTCCCAGGTTCCTTGAAGAGCAGTTATACAGGAATAGATGCCAGCTGGGCCTTTCCACAAATGCTTTGGCTTCATAGGAGTTCTCTCTTTTATAGTTTAATTTGAGTCCCACAAATCAGTCATTTCTGAGCTGTTGGATGAAGGCCAAATGCATTCTGTGTCCTTTTAGTTTCTTAATTAAAACATCCTGCAGTTCAAAGTCAGATTCCTTACAGAAGTCTATTACATCAATAAGATTATCTTTAGCCACCAAACTGGTAATTTTATCAAATGAAGATATCAAGTTGGTTTGGCAGGATCTGTTTCCCATAAAATCCTGTTGATTTCCCTAATTTATATTTCCTAATGTAATTGTTTATTAGCTGAGCCCATGTCATGTCATGATTTCTCTTGGGATGTATGTCAAACTGTCAGACTTACAGCTATAATGGGAAAACACAGAATCATGAAATTTTGTTTGGAAGGAAACTCTGGACGTCATCTTCTCCAATACCCACAACTCAAAAGAAGGCCAACTGCTCAGGCCCTTGTCCAGTCCAATTTTGAGCCTTTATGAGGGCAGAGATTCCACAGCCTTTCTGGGAAGTGCTCCCAGTGCTTTAACACAGTAATTGTACAAATTTTATTCTTGATTGGCATGCCAAATTTCCCAAGAGGTGCACTGGGCCCATAGCTTCTCATTCTTCTGCTATGAGTCTCTGAAGGTTTTCTAGATCCATCTTAAGATATTAGACAGCTGAAGACAGAAATATGTTCCCCCTTAGACTTCACCTATCCAGGATGAAGAAATCCATCTCGACCTGCTTCCCGCTCTATGTTATGTACTCCAGCCCCCTGAAAGCTCACTGAAGCACAAAACTCACTGAAAACTGCAATGGTAAAAATTGTTGTTGGTTATGTCACATGCATTCATACTTGAGCAATTTGGAATGTATCTCATGCTAAATGTCCTACACTCCCTGCTGTAAGCGAAGACAAATACCTTGGAAGGGGGCTTAGCTTAGATATTAGGAAGAAGCTCTTTACTGTGAGGGTGATGAGGTACTGGAACAGGTTGCTGAAAGAAGTTGTGGGTGCGTCACCCCTAGAAGTGTGAAGTGTTCAAGGCCAGGTCTTGGGGCTTTGAGCAACCTGGTCTAGTGGAAGGTGCCCCTGCCCATGATGGAGATGTTGGAACTAGGTCATCTTTAAAGCCCCTTCCAAACCAAGCCATTCTATGATTCTGGGATCCCTTTACCACTTAGCATTATGCAAAGGAAAGATAACAAAGAAGTTTTCCTGCACTCACAAGTTAAGAATTCTTGGAGTTTATAATGATTCCACCCTTCTTTAAAAACTATGAACTTTGTAATTCCCATGGCAACCAAAATGTCTGACCAAGTCATCCTTAAATGTTCTGCCCTAGTTAAATGCAGAATTGTGCATAGAATAAAGTTAAATCATACAACAATCTGATTATTCTCTATGGTAAAGTATAGATAGAACAGCCCTACAGAAGGAAAACAGAACTGTAAATTATATTTTCATACAATATATATTTTTTCGTGTGGAACACTTTAGTTTGTTTTCATTGCCTAAAGGCCATGTCAGGGGATATTTTAAATGGGTGTTTCCTTCCCAGACTTTTAAGCAATATAGCTATTTGGACAGACTCCTTTGTTCTTTCTAGTGAGAGAACCAAATCGTCAGAATGAAAGAGGCACTGAGTTTCCTTCCATGTCTGCTTTTACTTTAATAATGTCTCCTTTTAGCTATCTTACCTTACAAAATTATCAGCTTTGGAGAATTAATACTATTCATTAATATTGATTATTGCTCCTTTCATGATTGTTTTGGATGAAAAATAAAACTGTGTCTTTTTTCCATGTTCCCCACTTCAAATTCCACATCACACTGTGCTCTCAGAAATATGATCAACTTCTTTGTAAGATCCACATAGATTATACCACAGTATATCCAGAAAATGGTCCAAATGAGGTAGGATGTATGAAACAGCTGTTTTCAATCTGTCTAGTTTGGTGTTTTTGTCCTCCAGCTGAGACATTAAGGCATTATGTTTTGTTACTCCTGCTAGGTCTAGTACCCTATTAACATACACCACCATGGGATGGAGTTCCCCTAGTTTTCACAGGGATCTATAAAAACATTTTTTGCTTTTTGCTTAGGACCTTTTTATGCACTGAAGTTCTCTTAGAGCCTTACCCACAAATTTTTGTAACTTACAGAGATGTAAAATATTGTTTACAGATGGAAAGACTGTGGAATGGGGTGGGAAAGGACAACAGAATCACAGCCAAACTAATGTAAATATCTTCCTTCCAGCAGTTCGCAGGTTTGTAAGTTCACAGGTTATTCTGAGTTGGAAGGGACCCTCAGGATCATCTAGTCCTACTCCCAAGTGAACACCCACCCAGGGATCAGGCCCGCAAGCAAGGAACCATGAGCACCACGCTCCATCCATCCAAGCCTCCCACCATCTAGACCATGTCACTGAGCTCATCATCGAGTCTTCTCTTAAACACCTCCAGGGATGGCGACTCCACCACCTCCCTGGGCAGATAGAGAATTAAATTGCCCACCCTTACCAATGGTGGTCTTTGTCTGAGAGTGACCCTGAAAAGGCTGGAGAATTCTGACAGAAAAAAAAATGACTTTATTCAGATGAGCTGTTTACAGAGCTTAGTCTGTGTCATGACAGTTTGGACATTGGTCAAACCCATCCCAAAATGTTAGCTATTCTTTCAAGTTCTTTCCTCTGAGTGGAGCCACAAAAGGGTTGCCGAATTGGCCTCTTTTCTCTTGCTGCCCTCTGTTTTTCTTCTTTCTGGGGATATGAAGACAGCCACCAGTGGTGTTCTTAGTCAGTGACGTGGGCTGGTTTCTCCAGTGCAAACATCTGGCCAGAAATGTGTTTGGTTAGAGCTGGATAAAACAACTCTTGATTTTTTTTAAAGCTCTCTTATGCTTTCTAAGAATTTGCACTGGGTCTGTTCCATTTCAGAGATGTTAATTTTCTGTATCTCACATGGCCCTTTGTGGTTTTTATGCT
The DNA here is from genome assembly GCA_013390025.1 of Pitta sordida. Lineage (NCBI taxonomy): Eukaryota > Metazoa > Chordata > Aves > Passeriformes > Pittidae > Pitta > Pitta sordida. Next base: position 129,640 of record WEKX01013696.1, on the reverse strand, counting down.
AGGACTTGGGCTGAGAGACAAGGAGGATGAGGAACAAAGGTTTGCTATACCCTTGCTGCTGTGAATTTGGTGATTAAAGCCTTGAGAACAGATTAAAGCTGAAGTTACAGTTTGGGAAATGCAACCTGATAAAATAGCACAGACTTCACTCCCCCCTATGGGAATCACAAGCAGCAATTATTTCTGATGCATAACAAGCTGAGGTTTCTTGCCCCCAGTCCCCATGTTTTCAGCTGCCTTTGTTCTGCAATGTGTGTATTCTTTACACATCTCAGTCTTTAAACCTCTCAGTTGCCAAAAAGCAGTCTTTACTGAAATTAGGGAAGCTGCACGAAAATGAAAATAAAAATAAGAATGGGTGGTATCAGGGAAAAAAAATCCTAACCAAAACACAAAACGTGTCATCGTTCCTCTAAACTCTTTTCTTCTGCTTTGACTTTGATGACTGATGGCTGGGATATAGGAAGCAATTTTTGTTTGTTTATTTATTTGCACTACAGGCAGATTAAATACTTGGAAGAAAAAAACAACTAGACTTTGGGAGGCCACGCTTAGATGTTATTTCCTCTTGGTCTCAGTGCCTGCCTGCATCTCCACCTGTGGAGATGTTGACTGCGAGACTGGACAGCAGATTTCCCCGGGGAATACTCTGATCAGAGCAGAATAAAACTGCATTATATCTGTCCTGCTCTGACAAATGTTTCAGAGCCCAATCAGTCTGGTAGTGACTTCCAGACCTGACTTGGGCTACAGATTGTCTGTGTTTCTAAAAAAGGCATTCCATTAATATCTGTAGTGATGATGTCTATTTGCTAGCCTGGAGAATTTTCCTTTGAGGGAAGACTTTCTAGGATCCTGCAAATAATCACAGGGGAAACCTCATAATACACCAACCACTTTTTCATCACTCCCAACAGGGGATGACAGGACCTGTTTTTCATGCGACATCTGCCTACACCATCTACTTCCAATGACATTAATTAGAAAAGATGATGAGGCTCTTTTTAACGAAGGCCCTGTTGTTCTTTACATAAAGAACCTGCTCTGCTACAGGAGAAAGTAGTTTTGTGGTTTATCTGAGAGCTAGTGACATACAAGAGATTGCCAGGATCGTAGGACTCCAAGGACCCAGCCAGCAGAGGGAATAGCTGAGAGGATGAGCCCATTTCTGTCTTACCCAGATCTAAAGTTGCCCAGGGCATTTGAGCTGTTACAGTCTGACTGTTCATCCCGCCAGCATGGTATGGTTCACCAGGACCTGACATTGTCATTTCACTGGAAAGGGCCCCCGGAGGCAAATCTTTCCTGAACTGAGAATCTGCAGCTCCTTGCTACTCCACTGAGACAAAAGTTGTTCATTCAGGCAATGACACAGGCGAGCACATCAGGTATTTCTCCTGCACCATGCAAGGGTATATGCTTGGGAGAAATGAGAATATCCTCTTACAGGGAATCTAGTTGTTACAGCACAAGTGAGAGGAGATAGGACAGTTGCAGTACAACTGCAGAGGATTTTTGGGGTTTTTTTTGAGACTGAAGGACACGCACAGTTCAGTCTGATTGTATTACTTGCCAATGATCACACTTACCTCCAGCTGCCCCAGGCAGGGTTTTTGTGGGCACCACAACACAGGGTTTTATTTCAAAAGAAACTTTTCTGAGCTCTCAGTCTGACTGTGAGTATAGGGCTTGGGATCTGGGTCAGGTCTTGTTTTATCCCTCTGGATTTTAGTTAATCCTCGCTGAGTACTGCCAGAGCTTCTCTGACATAGTTTTTTAACTTTGGATCCCTCTGATAATACCATCTACGAGTCATGGTTACTTAGATGTCTTTAGGATCTTTTCCCCAAAATAATATGTATATGAGGGGAAAGATGCCAAATACAAACCACCCCTACCTCCAAAAAAAAAGAGAAGAGAATAGTGGGGGAAGACTGAGGAATATTAAAAGGAGAAACTCTTGCCTTTGATGGGTGCATTTTCCAAGGAAAAGAGAAGAAAATATAACAGACACCAAGAATAACATCCGATTTTCTGCTGCCAGCCCATTTTGTGACTTCAAAACCCAGTCTGTTTTATTCAGCATAGTTTCTGGGAAGGAGAAAAAAAAAGAAAGAAAAAAGAAGGCAGAGTGAAGGATCCACACATTTCTAATCACATTCAAGTAGGCACTGTACAAAACCTGCTGGAAGCCAGCAGTGGTGATGACTGGCTCATTACCATTATATAAATAATATTTAAAGTGCAGCTGGGCCTTCACATGAGCAGAGACCTAATTGATGCCGAAATATGTTCATTTCAAGTCCTGTGACTTCATGTGGAAAATATTACACTGGCTAATTAATGGCAATGAGAGGAGATGATGCATTGCCTTATAAAACAAGCAACTGAAATGTTGAACGTCCATCTAAAAGGAAAAAGGGAAGGGGGGAAGAACTGTGGAAGTTTAAAGCACAAAAAGCCACAACAAAATAAAATGCATGCTCACATACTCACAATGACTCACACACATAATCAAGAAACAGAGACACTCCAGAGGAAATGACTTGAATTTTATCTAACGACTTTCAAGCAAAAGATGAGTTTATTGTATGTCTTTGACAGAACGATAGGACAAAGCTCAGTTTTTATACAGAAGAGTTCATGAAAATATAAATGTCTTGATTGTGGCAATTCTGAACACTATCTACCTAACATCTTTTTTGGGAACTTAGCAAAGTTGCATCTATCATGTAATTATTTAATATGTATATACAAATAGGAGTTGGCTAAAACTGGGCATGCAGGCTTGAGTTAATGGGAGAAATGAATTGGCCACTGTTATGCAGCACAACAGGCAGATAATTAACACTGTCTCCTCCAGGCATAAATTGTACAAATGTGTGAATTGAAACTCTAATGAAAGCTTTTAGTCTAATGTCTGGTTTCCTATATTAGGTGTAGTGAGGTATGACAAAGATGTGGCTAAAAAGATTAGAAGTATGAAGAAGTAATCTTTAGGTAAGGCCAGCAGAACTAGATCTGTCACTGGTTAGTTAGGCGACTGTCTCTGAATATCATGTTTCACAACCATATCCCTATGATATCTCTAATATGATCCTTCTTTACTCTAGAATATAGTGAGAAGGAAATGTCTACTGCCAGTTGTTTAAAGACAGAGATGAGGGCTGCTCTGTGTAAGAACAGTCATGGAAGTTAGAAAGCCAGCACTGGGTGTCTGGCAGCTTCCCTGCCTTCAGAGGACTCTTTGGCACATAGATATTATCCATGCTTTTTCTCAGGATGGGAACTGACAGCCCTAAATGCTGGGTTTCTCAATGTCCCCATAGAAGACTTTATCATAGTGCCACCGATCTCACTGTCAGGAACAAGCTGCTTTCAAATTTCTCTTTTGTTTATGTTTTCTTACATGATTCATAGCAAATCTCTTTCTACTTTCTGGATGACTATCTCCCCTCCCTGTTCATTCAATACCTGGGGTTTTTTTTTTGGGGGAGGGTAGTTTTTTGTTTTTCTTTTTTTTTTCAATCTTCAGATCTTTATAGTTTCTGCATATATCATGTCTTCCAGTTCTTTCATCATTTAAAGATGTCTTCTTTGAATTTCATGATCTCATTGTCTTCCTTTCAAGAATCAAAGTTTCTGTCCTGTCTTGTTGCCAGTTTATGCCATAAAACAAAATGTACCATAACCCCTCAGCTCTCTTTTCTTATCTACCTTATAAATCTTACTTTCCCACTAGTTATTTGTGGAGTTTTCTTTTGTTAGGGGCACCAATGAATACAATTAGACTACAACCTTGCTTTATGTTATTTATTCCCAAATTATTCTCCCCAAATTGCCTTTCTTCTACTTTTCTGCTGGGGTTCTTTTTGTGACTCCTTTCAAATTATTGTTGTTTGTAAATTTCATTAAGTGCTTGATTATTTCCATTTCCAGAGATTAACAAAGATGCTAAACGAGACTCTTGCAGAATCCAAGTAGGCACATCTGTCTCCATGAAAGAATGTTTATAGCTAAACTAGCCACAATGATTTTTGGAATAGAATCTCAGGAAATAATCTTGGAAAAGCCAAAAATGTATCATCTACTCAGAGTTATTTCTCAGTGATATTGCGATGCTACAAGTGCTGTTAATTTGGAGTATCAAAGGGCACAACAAACTATGACTGTTTTTCCTTCCCCTGCTTCAGTCTTGTGCCACACAATTAGGTGTTACAGTGAATCCCCGCTGCATTGCGACCTCTCCATTACAACCCTGCCCATTTGCAAGGAAAATTTCTCACAATGTTGCTTCAGCCGTCTGTGAGGTTCCCGGGCCAACGCATGCACGGTGCCTTTGCTCTGCCGAGGGGCGGTGCCGTGGTGCCTGTGGAGCGGAACTCATCCCACCCTGCAGGGAGGGGGCTCGCAATGGCGGCACTGTGCCCCCGTCCCTGACCCAGGAAAGTGCCCCACGAAAGTGAGGCAAGTGAGGTTGGGCAAGTGCTGTGTGCTGGGAAGGGGCAGCTGTTGCTGCTCCAGGAGGAGGCTTCTGTTCCCCCGCCTTCTGGGATTGTACGGGCAGCACTGCCTCTCCCAGAACTGGTGGATGTTAAAGGGAAAGAAACTCTGACCTGACCCCCCTACCCCACCACCCCTGTTGGCTTCTCCAGGCTGTTGCGACTGTGGTCCCACAGCCCAAACCCTGTGCCACTTCCCCAGTGATCATGCCCGCGGCGTCCTGGCCCCACACCGGTGCAGTCGCAGCAGCCTGGAGAAGCGCACAGATTCTTGGTGGGGAGGAGGGCCTCCCAAGTCAGAAGGAGCTCAGAAACAATTCCCTTTGCTCCCCTGTGCTGAGGGAGCCTGAGGGGAGAAGCAGAAAAGTGTCCCCATCGCTCTGGAGTGCTGGGGGGTGGGGCAATGGGCATGGCCTGCATGCATATTAATGACCTGCACTTCTTTGCGAGTTTGGCTTTTTGTGAGGCCCGTGGCATGACCCATTCCTCGTAAATGATGGGGTATAACTGTACTTGGTTTGTGGATAGCTTAGGGTACAACTTACAGCCAGGACATCATATGAGACAATAGAGCACCAAGGGATAGACTGCATTAGCAACTCTGATTAAATTATCTAAGCTCTGTCTATCTACTCTTCCATCACTACGGCTACTTGTGACATTCATTATCCAAACAATCAATGTACCACTTCACCCAACCCCCACAAAAACCCAAACTGAGTGCAAAACAAGCCCACTCCTGACAAAGATTTCTGTTCTGTATGCAACTCCCCTAGGGAAAAGGATAAGGCACAAACAACCCTAGGCAGATGGCAACTATGTTATTTTCTGCCCTACTGGCAGGGGCTCAGAAACCATGGCAGTGAAAATGCTTAAGATCCAGGACAGAACAAAATTAAATGGTTTCTCATAATTTCCCTTCCAAATACTTTCTCATAATTTCCTTTCCAACTGTTCAAAACTTCATTTCAGCAAATGAGAATGTCATCACGATGGCCATGGTCATAAAATTCAGAGTATCTATTTCTGACACAAGCTCCACCAGAAAGACTTGCTTATAGCTATCTGTGAGCATAAATACTGTCTGCACATTTATCTTTACTCTTGTAGCAAGTGGGACTCATATGAGGCACCTGAGAGCTATAGTGAGAAAGTGAACTTTATCCAGAACTCTCTTCATATGATTCTCAAGCCTCTCCTGTATTTGTTGTCATGCAGTTGCACTTCCCAAATTTGTGCCAGCAGTTCCTTTAATCACACCCACACATATTTGTGTTTGTTTATTAAGTGCCAACTGCATGGCCTGAGGCAGTCAAAGCAATTGAGACTTGCCACATTTCAGACTCACACCTGCATCTTGGTGCAAGTGTGATCTTCCAAGTTCGGTGTGTCCTTGTTACTGACTGTTCAATAAGCAATAATGGAGGGGAGAGGACTAGGTCTAGGCTACCTCATATAGCTATTTTCCTGAAACTCCACACTTGCCTATGTCCAGTGTCTTTGCCTGGCAGTTTCAGGGTCCCCAGACCACTGCTCTGTTCAACACATACACCACTTGCAGCTATCTGAGCTTGCCATAATCTCTGGTATAGTGGCTGGATGGAGTCCAAAGTGTTCTGCCCGAGGTTGCAAGGAAGATCACCAAAAAAAGCTGTGATTTGAAGCATTATCTCCCAAATCCTAATTAATTTCGTTACTGGCAGGGACCTCTCTCCATCCCCTTGTGGTTTAATTTGCATACCTGAAAAAATGAATGAAAATAGAGCAGAAGTGGGAGAAGCAAGGAAGAAACTCTTGGCCTGGTGCAAGGCTTAGAATTCACCCTCAGAGGGGTGCTCCAGTACCGAGGGTGTCTCACTTGCTCTGGTGAAGAGGTCTTTGCAAATCCAGCTCCACCTACGACCCCAATTTACAAATCTTCTTAGGTCTCAAGCGCCTCAGATCTCCTCAAGGAGTCACGTCCCCTCACCCCTGGCCAAGAAAAAAGAATTCCATTCAGTACTCTGTAGATGTGTGTGTGTAGCTGTACGCACGAGATGTTTATGTGAGCATGCAACAAAGATGCACCCTTTGGGTGTAAAGTCTTGGATGGGGGATGGCAAAAGGCTTCAGGACTGGTCCTCTAGCTTGAGTGTTTATTGACACAAACATTGATATGGATGCCCTTTAAGTTTTATCTGTCACTCTTACGAAAAATATTCTCTAAAGATTTCTGGTATCACATTGCCTTTTATTGTACTAACAAATGCTAACTTGGACCAAACAGCAGACTCGTGATCTACCAGTTTGGTGAGCTGGACACAAACCACCTATTTTAGCAAAAGTGTAATAGACGGAGTAAAATACAGTTCAGCAAGAACTTTTACACTCCCCTCTGTTGTTCTCTTATCCATTTTTAAAAGATATTTGGATTAATATTTTTTAAAAAGATTGCTAGTCAGGGGTGTTTCAGAGCTGAACTGTATCCTCTAAAAAGCTTCGACCCTGTGATCTCAGAGGGGACGAGAAAAAGTGGCTGAAACCACCAGCAATCTTCAGCTGCATCTATGGCTTTGGACAAGTTTGATCCGAACGCAAATGCTAACAGATCAGGGCCTGTGCTGTGCAATTTTTCATTTGATACTCTCCAGCTTTGATTTCTGGGGAGGGGAAAGGAAAGAGTGGGTAGGGGATCAAAGACACCAACTACATCCACACCCTTATGTTAAATCAAAACCCACTTGCTTTAGGGTTTTAAAGAAGACATGGAGGAAGAATAGAAAAAATATAGGAGGAAAAATAGAAGAAAAATATTTTGCAGAGGGAGGGAAAAGAGGGGATTTAAAACTCATATTACATTGAAAGTTCGCTTGTGTAAATGTAAACCTTACAGAGAAACATAATTTTTGGGGGCGGAAGGGTTTCAATTTTGACATATATACCTTCTGTCGTGCTACTGTCCAGAACGAAACAGGAAGGGTGGTTTTACTCAGTTCCTCTTGCACAACACTGGCAGAGTTGTAGTGAATCATTTGTCAATGTAGTGCCTTCCCAGAAGGTGTGACTGGAAGAAGTACACTTTCTTCAGGAAGACTAAACCACGGAATGCGTTGAGTTCTGCTCCTCTCCTCTCATACATGTTCAGATATACATCCTCCTGCTGATAGATAGCCTATGACTGTAGAAGTGTAGTCTGAGCTTACACAGCCTGCAAATCCCATCTGCCTCTGGGGCACATGATCTCAAGCCTCTTCCAGAAGGGATTCTGGGGTGGGCTTACTTGTCCAACATTAGTTGCCAAAAGAGCAGCTGGGAAATGCAGAGGCAGCTGGGCTGGGCATGGTGAATGTCCTTAAAGATTGATGTAGTAGAAGAGTGTAGCTCCAGACAGGAATCCAGACTGGAGGGATTTCAGGCCATTTGGTTGGCGTCAGGGTGGTTGTCTGACCTGGAGGGCATAGCTGGGAGAGGTGCCATGAGAATAGGCTTAAATAAGCCAGTACCCAAAAGTATGGGACTGGCTAAGGAAGAAGGGATAGAGTACTGCTTGTGAACCCTTAGAAGCTGTATCTAGATAAGCAAGAAAGATCTGCTACATCAGACTATCTTTGCCAAACAAAGTTAATTTCCTTTGCAGCAGCCACTCATAAGGGCACAAAGAACTTGTCATGGGGACAGTAAGCATTCATGGGACTGGAGACAGTTTGGAATAATGGTATATTTATATTTTTAATATTGTATACTAGGGATCACAGAGCACTGTGCTATAGATGTGAATGAGTATGTAGCTGCTGTAAACAGCCTTGAGACACTTCTTGCCACTAAACTAGGATTTGTCTTGCCCAGCCATTAATGTAACAGCTGTTACTGGGGACAATCCTGCCTTTAATGGAAGGGAGCCAGGAGATGGTTTGGCCAAGAGGGAGTCAGTTGGCGATCTCCATCGCTATATCAAGAGGAGCAGAAAATGAAACAGGTGGTGTGCTGTAGTCATTCTTCACTGATAGTGTGCTATGCTTCCAAAACTGAAAGAGCAACCAGAGCACTTTGGAAAGGACCTCTAAGAATGCTGAAGGTAATCTGCTAGTAATGAGGCTTGTTGCTGGTGAAATATCATGAAGAAACTTAGGGGACATTCTTTAAGGATCTGGTTTTCTGGGCTGCACTATTGTTTGTTTTCTGTGTAGATGGAAGTGTTGTCCACCAATGAAGCCCCAACAAAATAGCACTTGCTTTGGGAAACAGAAGCATTCTTCTTGAGTGAAGAATTTTCAGCAAGAACTAGCCAATCCAGACTCTTTTTTAGAAAGGACCACTTCTGCTGAGACAGAAAGAGTGCCAGTCCCCTGTAAACATTGACTCCATGAGAGACAAATGTTAACAGAAACTGTTACTGGAAGGATTTCTTGCAAGAGCAGGGGATATTCTGAAGACGTGACTCTGCCGAAATATTTCTTTATTTTCATTGCTGGCCTTTCTGGTATCCCTTAATTAGTGAACTTACTTCACTGGATTGTCCTCCAACAAGGTATCAGAGATCATTTTCATGGTACCAACAGCATGATTCTTCCCTCCTTATCTGCTGAAGTTATAAAAGCAAAAATGGGCCAAACTGCTTCCCTGATATGTTATCAATGGTTACACTTCATATGAACTTAGGCTAGCAAACCACTTTCCCTTAACAATCATTGCCAATTTTAAATTAGGTAGGTTATAGTCAAAAATTTCTGGCAGAACCTTCCTCAAGAAGTTTTCCCTGTAGGGAAATGGAAAGATTGTTAGTTTTTTTATTCTGTCTTAATAGTTGAGTTGATGCTCATATGGGTCCTAGAGGCTGCTATTTGTCCTCATAGCTAGAGCTGCAACCTAGTGAAACACACACAAAGAGTCACTTATGTACTACCCCAGCCTGGAGGATCTACCAGGAGTTCATTTCGAATGGCATCGTTCATTCTTTGATCTCACTGATAGTGCCAGCAAAGGGGGCCCCACTAGGAAAGCTACTGCAAAAGGCTTATCTGATTGCCTTTATTAATAAACTATGCTGGCTTTGGATGATTCATCTAGGAGGGAATGCATCCCACTGCATATTCTTCACACCAAGACATGCAACCCTCACTTTCATGAGGTGAACTGTTCTAATAGGTACAGGAGAAACAGCATAGAGACGGGACAATGGAGTTTGGAAATAGTATACTAGCTGATGTACAGCATTCAAGCATAATTGATAAGAGAGTAAAAGCTGCTGAAATACCAACAAGCACACCAAAGAATGACCTAGCTCATACAGAGCCATGAGACACATTGCTCAAAGGAAAGCCTGGAACCCAGACATGACTGCCTGGCATTGGCTTTAAGGTAATGGCACAGTGCCATTGGGTGTAAAGACCATGTGGGTTTAAAAGAACTTGCCCAGATGGCTTCTGCCCTATAACCAGTATAGTCATAAACAACATGTGCTATTTCCTCATCATCTATCCTAGAGGCTCCCCTTGGCCAGAGAGAGAAAAAGACTGATTATTCTTGGCTCATATTTTTCTTGCTGGACAGAAGCTCTCTAGTTTATGTTCACGTTTAGTAGAATTGGTCTTGTCATTCTCAGATTACTAGTTTAGCTGCTCCATTAGGGAAATATCCAGGAATTGAGAGGAAGGGAAGAGGTTCTAAAACTTGAGACTGAAAAGTCTGAGACATGCAATTATCTTTTTTTTCACTCTCAGAAATAGATTTAAACCATATTTAATACAATGTCAGCTTTACGAGGTTGTTTGCTCCAAAGTCCAATTCCCAAACCAAAGGCTGCTTTTGGTAACATGAAGCATCATGCATTGTATCTCCCATTTGATTTGCTGTTTGCATCTGTAACAAAAAGCAGTAGGTTAAAGAAAAACACATGAGAAAAATGAAGCATGTTCAGCCAGAGACAATTCATGGCACAGCTGTCCCCTTCGTTGTCAGCATTACGCATATGTGAGACTTCCAAAGCCAAAAGCTTGCATCAAACTTGATAATTACATCAACACCAGGGAAGCACCTCCAGCAATAAAGGAGATCACATTCTTGATTGCAGGAATTCTAATAATTTGTTTTTAATTTTGTAGGTATTTTAGAATATAAAAAGAAACAAAGATTCTGTGCTGGATCTTTACCTTGGAACAACTATTCGTCTTGTTCTGTTTACCTGAGTCTAAAAAGTTCCTTTCTTCATCTCTTTCTAGGTGGTATCTCTAGAGACTGAGTTTCTTAAATTAATACAAGTGAGCAAAAGGACTTAATTCAAAATCTTGTGTAGGCAAGGAGTATCTATATATGGATTTCCAGATGCTGTGTGTTAGATCATAAACAAGCTGTTTTACAGTTCCAATAGTGCAGTGCTGCTCATCTTTGCAAAACCAGGGACCCAAAAGATCCTCAAAGNATCCTTCTTAAACTGGGGAGCCCAGAACTGCACACAGTACTCAAGATGTGGCCTGACCAGCGCCATGTACAGGGGAAGGACAACCTCCCTGGTCTTTTGTCTCTCCAGAAAGCACCTTAGAGAGGCACTCATGTCTCCAAAGCCTCCTTATAGTGTGAATGCAAGAACACATTCTACTGCATCAGTTCATAATTTTTTTCTTAAGTAGTCCTAGTCCCATTTGTTCAAATACATGTTTCTAAATGGTCAGAGCAGGCAGTGCAACCTGATTTTTAATGACCCTTTCACACTTAACCAAGTAAAAATAACAATGATGTAGACATCTTAAATTCAGGTTAGCTCTATGATTAAAAAACATTTACAATTGCACAGATTAGAAGTAGAAAAAATAAGGTAGACTTTTAAAATTAGGATAAATCCTCCTTCATTTCACTGCCAGATTTGACCCTGATATAATGGTCTATCTATATATTTTCCACTAGTTTCTACTCTCCAGAATAGATGATGGATAGGAAACATTAAGTCAGAAGTTGATGTTACAGTAATCTTTAAGAAAAAGGGAGTTGTAACTGAAAGCATTTCCATACCGTTGCCACTGCTGAGTGGCTGCCATATTAATTATATGATCCCTTCTTCTAAAACAATCATCCACTTGGATACCAGCTTTAACTCCTGCCAAGAGGTCCTGAAATGCCATTAACAATTGTGTTTTCTGACAAAAAATATGAAGTTAACTAATTGTAAGCACCCTTTGCTGATGAACTTCAAAAATCCCCACTGGCTTCTCTTCCTGGAGAGACAGCAAATAACATGGGTCATGTGCATTAATATTTTTGCCCTGACATAACTTTGGCACAGGCCTTGGGTTCTTGCCAAGGTGCCACCTGGAACCGACAGCATACATTTAACACAACACAGAGCAACAGTCATATAAAATTAAATCACAATCCAGCCCAGTGCCTTACCTCTGGAAAAGTGACATAGGAGATATCTGGGAGAAAAGTATAGGAAACAAGGCAGATACAGCATGATCCTCTTCTTAGCAGTCCTCCCATGGCCTCTGTGTGATTTAAAGTCATCCTGGACCAAAGTTTCCATCCCTATGTGCATAGCTTTGTATTCATCAAAACGGTTTTTATGGAAATTGAAATCTCTAATCACTTGGTTTCATTATTAATTTAGCAGAGAAACAGTTTTCTGGTAATAAAGAGACATTGTAACCACAGTCAGGATTGTTGTCACCTGAACAGACTAGTGGCTAATAAAAGATGAATACAGCAATCTACAACTTCATTTTCCAGGTGATGCTACAGTAATTTTTCATCTCTGATTTCCTTTGAATAAAGCATTTATTTGCTAGGCATGTGGTAACATAATGTAGATGGTTTAAGATTGAACCAAGGCCAACTTCACATCCAGATGGGAGCAGCAGTACCCTGGCAACCTGGGCACTGTCCTCAAAATAAGCAAAGGATTGAATTTGCCAGGACGATCTGTCATTCTGTCTCCTTCCTAGCAGCAGAGACATCTTCAGATTTAGAAAGTTGACCAGGTCTTTACAACTGTCAATACATCTTTAGCCTCTTCTTTTTTTAATGCCTGTTTTGAACATGCAGCCGCACTCATGAAATTACAAGCTCCTCTAAACTTTCTTCCAAAAATCCAAAAGATTGCTGTGTGTCTGCAAAGCATTCCTCTGTAGGACTGGGTATTAAAACAGGTACAAACTGTTCTGGTTACCCTTCATACAGCAATACAGCTTCCTCATACAGATACACTTTCCGCAGACATTGAAATTTTTGAGAAGGGACTGCCCCATATGGTGTTGGTTTGCACAAGCACTTGATTTCAAAATGCAAGGAAAAGATGTTTTACAGGACAATGTTACAGCTGTCACAAAAAAAAAGCTTGTATAGTGTCTTTTTAGAGAAGAGATAAAAAAAAGAGGAGCAGTTTCATTGTTTTCCTGTGATAACAGTGCCCCTGCCATTATGTTTCATATAAACTTTCAGGCTTTCTGCACAAGTTATTAAATTGCTTATAACAAGAATGTTTTTTCCATTGATCTTGCCTCATTTTCACTAACTTTTCTATAATCATTCAGGGTTAGATATGGCAAACATTGCACTGTGCCCTGCTGCCTAGCTCAGCCTTCAAAGGTTGTCATCATATTCCTATCTCTACCACCAAGCTAGTGATATTTTGCCAAGTTGTTTTTTCCTTAGAAAAATAGATGAAATTATTTTGGAATCTCCTTTACAAGTCTGTTGTGCGATTTGCTGACACAACCCATCGTATAAGAGCTGGACAATATCAAGATTATTGTTGTTATCCTTAAAAAAAGTTGCTGATTTGCAATTCCTTCTTCTTCCCCTTTTTTTTTCCATAGAGAAGGCAGAAATCAGCAAGGGATGCAATATATATATTTTTTTTCATTATTGACCTTTTCCAAAGCCTCAGCTATTTTTTCTTTCCCTTTCCAGAATATACATGCCTCTCCAAGAACAACTTGAAGAGCTTCAGCACTGTTTTTGAATTGGTCCCTATACTGTTCTTTATTTTATTATTTTTCTCACTTTGTACTGTCTCCTTAACAAAGACAAGAATCAATGGAATTCCATTTCAGAAAGGGAAGAGAAACAAATGCAAGCAGGCATGCATTAGGCAACCATTCTCTGAAACCTCTTCAACTGGAAGAGCAGACTTAGGAAGACATCTACCAAAAGGTACTGCAGGATAACTGTCCATCTAGTTATATAAATAAGCAAATAAGTATCACATAAAAGTAAATATATATGTATAAAAGTGTGTATATATGTTCCTTGGAGCAGAATTGCAGAGATAGAATTAGGATAAGCAGTTGCCATATGTCCCTTTTCCAATTGTATTTCCTGCTTAATATGCATAAAGCTATTTACAGAGCTTTTTCAAAATGCATCTCTGATTCTCAACACCTCCTCTCCCTGCATTTTCATAGGATCTCAGTCCAGGCTTAAATGAGAATATTGCAGAATTTCAGTTAAGCCTGGCACAGGAGTCATGAGATAGGTGAGATCTCTGGAGGGTTCTCTTGTTTTCTGGGTTCCAAATGTCAGCAAGAAATTCACAACAGTCCTGACTAACCCTAGCAAGCAGGCTCCTTTTTACCTGAAGCTCTCTGTGTAGGGATTGCCCATGGAGGCAAAATGCCTCCCTCACATGCACAAAATGGCTGGCTGAAGCTTTGAGCACGTGGTCAGGCACAGCACATCTGGTCACTGGTGGATCTTATGCCAAATCCTGAAGATCTGGCCAATTTTACCTGCAGAACAAAACAACGAGGACTTTCTTGATGTGTCAAGGAAATTATCTTCCTTGGCCGGACAGCTTATGGGACAGCTGAAATGATAAATATTTGTACTCTCAGAACCACGTTGTGATTCCAGTTCATTTGTGTTTCAGATATAAGAAAATCAACTAGCTCTGGCCCAGCGAGGACCTGAACTTGTGTCTTAGCAGCAAACAATGCATTTTCAGAAATCCAAGCAGTGGAGCTTTCTCCACAGGAAGGGCCGTTAATGCAGGATGGTAGAGGGGCCCCCCTGGAGACCCTTCTGAATACTCCTACTGAAGAGGAAGTGGCTGAGATGATGGGTCCCATAAACTCTGCAGGGTCTGATGGTTTGCATGCAGCCCTGTTTGACCAAGTTTATCCCAAGTAAAGAGGAGCCATTTCTGTGGCCATCTCTTGCTTGGCTGTTGCCAGCTCATCACCAGTTTACAATACGACTCCATGCCCACTTCTGTAAATGCAACTCCGTGAGGTGTAGTTCTCCAGGACATTATTCAGCTCATACTTTGTGGGCAAAAAACACCCCTCTGACAGGATTTGGTGCTCTGAGTGTTGGAGATTTAGTTCTGACTCCTATGCAGACAAGCTGCACAAAATACAGAGAAAAGTAAGATCAAGCTGTGACACAAACAACAGAGGCCTTTTCATTCTCTTTGGATAGCTTGTGAAGCTTCTTGCCAAAAAGACGCCACAAAATACCAGATACAAGGCTGAACAGGAAACAGATATTTCCTTGGGGACAACAGGAATGGGCAGAGTTAGATCAGCAAAGAATGAAATTGCAAAGATTAGAAGGATGAAAGCACCTCGTCCCTCACAGCTCAAGTCAATCCTCAGGGAAGAGAGCTATGTGGGACTTACCTATGTCTTCTTCACCTCTTCCATTCTGGCCTCAATAGCAGGCTAATATGTTCTTCTTAGGGTGGTCAGACTGCTGTTGTCTCCATGGTCTTCCCCAGTACTGTGATGCCTTACCAGTATCAAAGTGAGTGCATCATCCTCTGGCTGCTTTGAAGTGAGGAGAAATAACTTGAACAGATCTCATCACCTGCTACTCAGTTTGTACATGTGCCTGTACAAGCTGATTTTAAAATGAGGAAATGAAGCTGTCACAGAAAGAGCTTGTATAGTGAATTTGTGAAGAAGGGGTAAAAGAAAGAGGGGCTGGAGTCAGTCTTTTACACTGCCTCAGTTTGCTCATCTCAAGGCCGTGTAGGTCTCCCAGACCTAGTGTAATAAAATGACAGCATTATACAATTTTCTGTGATATGACTGCCTCTGTTATTACAAAAGTTCTCATTTTCATCTGGGGTCTATTTTCTAAGCTCCAAAGAGCAATGGCAATGTGGCATACATTTACTTACCTTGTTTAAATGATCTCATGCAGTAATTTACCATAAAAAGAATGATTCTGGAGCAGACGGACAGCACAGATTTTGCATTTAAATCTGGTCTTCCGCCATACTTTGAAAACATGTTACGTGTTCTAATATACAGCACTGTAACCTTTAGTCCCTTCTCTATTGCTTTTTCCTGCCTGTATTTAACTTTAAATTATACTGGCCAGCAATTTCCACCAGGAGACGCTAAAGTAATCTGAGATCCTGGGGCACGTCGAAGCCCTTATCACACCCTCCTGTCCTAATCCAGCTCCTTGTTGTAGCTGCAGGCAGGCAGGGAGGGCGACAAGTGGTGAACATGTAACACAGTGAACTAGTGAGATCTTCCCACCTCCAGAGATGCTGGTTCAAGTTTTTGGTCCACACCCCCACCCGCATCCCTCCCAGTCCCAGCACAGGGTAAGGGTGTAGGTGACAATGATTTTACTGTCACTCCTTTGCCTGTGTGGGCTTTATGGCCAGAGGGCTGTGACAAGGAGGAGTATGTCGTGCTGGCACGCTGAGTGAGGCAGGGAGCTCCAGGCACTGGTGTGATGACAGTAGATGGTGAAATCATTAGCCCTGCATTACAGTGAGAGATGGGGCCTGAGCCACAAGAGCAGAATCTGTATCCAAAGCTCAGGGGTGGTAGGGTTGGGCTTGGGCCCATCTCATATTCAAACTTCAGTGCAGAATTCAACAAAAAGACACAGCAGGCCCAAGGGAGAAAAAACAACTTATTCTCACACACAGATTAGCTGAGGAGGGCAATGCAGGGAAATACCTGCCAAGAACGTTGTTTAAATATTAATGATCTCTTCTTTACCGCTATTTTTTCCCCTTCCTCCCCCTCCTCCGCCCTAGTGGGAAAACCCCTCCTCTCTTTTATACTGGATTCGGTGCCTTAATTCCCTTCTTCATGAGACATTCCACCCATCCCAAGCACAGTGAGCAACACAGTTCTGCCATGCAATAAGCACAGTGACACACCTCTTTGACCCCTCCCTTGGAAAGGACAAACCATCCATCAGGACAAAGGAAACTGCAGCATGATTCAGAGGGCACTCAGATTCAGTCCCTTCTAGTGAAGGGAAAAAATACCCACAACAGTAAAATTAAAGGTCACCTATAAATTGTAATCAAGCTTAGATTCAGGCTGTCTAATAAGTGGGCTGAAACTTCCTGGTCCACTGAGGATATTTCAGCTTTGGAGTAAAATCCGTTCTAGCAACAACTCCATTTTCTTCTTGAAAAAACCAGCAGCAAAGGTGGTGGTTGGTCAACGTTGTGACTGGTGCTGTGCTCAAAACAGTGTCCCTTAGAGTGTTTAGGGAGAGGATTAAGAAGATTGGGTAGCTGGGGGTGAGACTTAAACCCTGGTGCAGCTCTGGCAGATCATGAAAAACAAGAAGTGCTTTATCTCGCCTCATTTATTGAAAATTAATTTAATTTTTTTTTTTATATTTGCAATCTAGGATGCTCCTTGTTTTATGCCTCTGCAGAGACTGCTTCAGGAATAGCCATCGAAAGGTAAGTTGGTAGTGGATGGAATGTACTGAAAACCAGCTGTGAGATATGCACACTTGTAGTACTTTGATACTTTCAATCATCCACCTGAACAGAACGCCACTCTTCTGAGGACCAAGGTCTAGACATGAAAAAGAGTTTTTCTCCTGAGCTATTACAATGCAGCTGGACTGCTACAAGGATGCTATTGCTGCAACCATTCCAACTCGATCTTTACCTACTGGCTATGGAACAGTGGGAGGATTTGTGCCTTGGAGGACGGGGACTGGTGCTGTTGATATTTTGATCTATTGCTCGGGGGAATAAACTGTGAACACAAGAAAAACCTATTGTCACAACAGTCTCCATAAACAGAAACTCTTCCCTTATCCTAGACACCAGTGCATGCCTGGAGAAGAACATGAGCAGAAGGCAATCCTGAAGCATTCTTTTCTCTGTTCTTGCAGTATCCAGTTACATGGATTACTTGGATTAGAGACAGCTCTGCCCAGGAGCTGACTTGTGTGTGATAAAGCATGGGCAGGGCTGGGCTGGCACAACAGGACGGACACTTACACTGCTTTCTAATGTTTTGAACATGACCTCCAGGGAATTTCTATTCTCACCAGGAAGACTCATTTACTGAAGATGTTTTGGTGTTTTTTTTCCAAGAAATAAATTGTTCCAGCCCAGATTTTGTTCTTTTACAGAGTTAAAACGTAAACTCCCACCCAGAGAACCTAGAAGGTATGAATGATATGGGAAGATGTCTTTGCAAAATACAAAGACATTCATTTGCTGACTCTGCAATTAAGGTTTCAGGTTCTGTGGACTATAGGACAACACTAATTAGAAAGAACTAATTGGCAAATTTAGAAACTAATCCTGCAATGCAGATGTAAAATAGTAGTTCAATAACAATCCCGCTTGGAACAAAGACAGGAAATTCAATACCTTTGAAGAATACAAAGTTAGACTGAGGCCATGGGTTTTGTGAACAGCTTCTCCAGGGACTACATTTGTAAACCATAAACAGATTAAAAAACCCCACTTGCACTTCTTGCAATGCAATGTTTGCTTGATCAAGCAAAGAAGGGAGGAGAAAAAGAAAGGAGCAAAACAGAGAGATGTCCTGTGAAACAAATAAAAGGCAATATTTTATTTGGGTTTGATTTTTTCCCATCAAATGCCCTTCTTAGTGTTTCTGTGGCTCTGGGAAACCTGGATTGTTTGTATATTCTTCTTTCATTTCAGAGATTGCTCTTGAGCCATGCTATCTGAAAATAAAAATATATTGGTCGCAGAAAAAGACTAATTGCTTAGAAACCTAGAGAAGGTAGAAGAAGGAAGAAGAATGAACTTGTACTTGTGTTTCTCACCTGAGGCTGATCACGATGGCCAGACATATAGGGCAAGAATGATCTTTAGTGCACAATCACAGAATCACAGAATCACACAGAATATTATGAGTTGGAAGGGACCCACAAGGATCATCTAGTCCAACTCACCATCTAACACCCGTGCAGAGACTGAAAGCACATCCCAGAGCGGTAACACAACCTAGTTCCCTCACAGTCTAGCAGGCCACTCCGAGCCGGAAGGGATCCAGGACCATCCAGCCCCACACCCCCCAGCTAGACCATGTCACTAAGCTCCTCATCAAGTCTTTTCTTAAACACCTCCAGGGACAGTGACTCCACCACCTCCCTGGGCAGTCCATTCCAATGTGCAATCACTCTCTCTGTGAAAAACTGCTTCCTAACATTAAGATTAAACCTCCCCTGGCATAGCTTGAGGCCATGCCCTCTCGTTCTGGTGTCATCAGCCTGGAAGAAGTGGTCCACACCCATCTGGCTGCCACCTCCCTGCAGGTAGTTGTAAACAGCAATGAGGTCACCTCTGAGCCTCCTCTTCTCCAG
>WEKX01013696.1:80491-110090 GCA_013390025.1 Pitta sordida | reverse complement strand
TGCATTAAGTATTTCTGCCTTCTCCTCATCTTTGGTTACTGTATTACCCTCTGCATCCAATGGGGAGTGGAGGTTGTTACTGCCTCTCTTTTTACTGTTAATGTACTTATAGAAACTTTTCTTATTGTCCTTGACAGAAACAGCTAGGTTGAGCTCCATCTGAGCTTTTGCCTCTCTGGTTTTTCTCCTGCACCGCTTAACAGCTTCCTTAAACAGACCCTGACTCACCTCCCCTTTTTTCCAAAGGTTGTACATCCTCTTTTTCTCCCCCAGCTCTTTCAGGAGCTCTTTGCTCATCCAGACTGGCCATCTGCCCCTCCGACTCGTTTTTCGGCACATTGGGATCGCCTGCTCCTGTGCCTTCATGAGCTCGTTCTTAAAGTATGCCCAGCCCTCCTGGACCCCTCTGCCATCAAGGGCTCTTTCCCATGGTACCCTCTCAATCAAGTTCCTAAACAGCCCAAAGTCAGCCACAAGCTGCACACTCCTGAATTGCTTTTGTCTCCATATCTCTCAAACACATAAAAATCTGTTCTTCATGAATATGTATTATGAAGGTGAAAGATGTGTGACTGGGGAAAATTGTTGTACTCGTATTATCGAAAACAATGTAGTATTTAAAGGAAGCCTACAACTGTAAGAAGGGGAACAAAAGAAAAAAATAAAAAAGAGAACTTGGGATGAATGATAAAGGGTCACAAATATATATGCAAGGTTATGTAGAATATATATACTATATATGCAAGAAAAAAGGTTTACTATAAAGCAAAACCTAACCCTTATGCTGGTTCAGGAGCTTATGTCAAATGCTTTGCACCAAATCAACTTTGTGAACACCTGTCTCCCCAAAGAGCGGTTTTGATCACTGGGAAGAAGACTAAAAGGAGACTTGACAGGAATGTTTAAATACTATTATTTGTAACTGAATGGAGAAAACACTGTTAAAGAGTTGTTGTCTCTGCATTTGTGATGGAGGTTGAATAACTTAAAGTTATCTAAAATGTGGAAAAAATCGAGGAAAGTCAGACTTGAACTTGCTGTGAGCTTAGAGTCAAAAAATTTAAGCCTGTTTTCATTATCAAAAAGGAAGCAAAATGACAAAGGAGAAAAAAGAAAAAAATAAGAAGAGAAAAGCAACAGGAGAAAATTCCTTTGTCAGGTCACTTTCTAGCTGCCCTTAAGGGCATTCTATCCCAAAGATGATGCTTCTGATATGGACACCTGCTCAGTGGGAACTGTGCTGAGCTCACTCATTCATTTCACAGCATTACTGTAAGGAAGTTATGTGTAACAAAGCCCAGGCCATGTGCATGCTGACATTGGGTTAATTGTTGTAAAAAGACTGAGGATAATCAGATACAATCACATGGAATAGACTCTTTTTTTTTTCCTCCTAAAAGCAGTTGTTGCAACAAGAGTACAAGGCTCATAAACCGCCTAGTTTAGCAGGGGGGATGCAGAATCATATGCACGATGACCTAGATTTTTGGAGATATTCAGCTAGCCAAGCGGTGTTAATTTCAGAGGAACTGAAGCATCCTGAAACCTCTGAGCGCTATGCCATTTTTCAGTCTTGTCTGAAAACATTATTCCTCACATTCTTACTTGGATAGTATCCTTCCCAGTTTCTTACTCCTAAGATTCACTCACAGCATTCAAACTCTGTTGTACCATGCCTTTAACTTGAGTTTATTGCTTTTTTATATCCCTCTTGCATCATCCTATCACATCTACTGGAGTTTTATTTTGAGGCAAGTGCGAAAAGGTCATTTTCTCTGACTTTTCTGATGTGGTTCCACTACCTGAATACAGAGAACCTGACTGACCATCAATCTTTTTTTTGCATTTTTGAGGGTCTGTGTATCTGGTAGCTCAGTAGGGAACAGGCAAAGAAGTGTTTTCACGCCCATTTTAGGAAACTGAGGCAGAGTGAGGGAAAGAATGAGAGAGCAATTGTCCACAGGTGTCAGTTGAAAACATCAAGCTCTGAAGCAGTTTTTCACGGAGAGAGTAATTGCATATTGGAATGGGCTGCCCAGGGAGGTGGTGGAGTTGCCATCCCTGGAAGTGTTTAAGAGAAGACTGGACGAGGAGCTTAATGACATGGTCTAGCTGGTCTAGCTGGGGGGTGTAGGGCTGGATGACCCTGGGCCCCTTCCGGCTCGGAGTGGCCTGCTAGATTGTGAGGCATCTAGGTTGGTATTATGCTCTGGGATGTGCTCTTGGTCGCTGTACGGGTATTAGATGGTGAGTTGGACTAGATGATCCTTGTGGGTCCCTTCCAACTCATAATTTTCTGTGATTCTGTGATTCTGTGATCTGTAAAGTCACAGGATACCCTAAACCTAACCACTGAGATTTCATTCTATTCAGTAAATCATGAATGACATATGTCTGGTGTTCCTTTATGCTAAGGCAACTTTTCATGGGTTGAAGATTTCATACCTTATTTCACCCCTCGGTATTGTGCACAATTTTTCTCATAATATTAAATAATTTCACTTATGTGCAAAGCTTGAGGTGAAACGTGGTATAGAAAAATGTACATTCATAGAGGAAAACTACTTTAAGAAAAGCAGGGCAACATTGCATTTTCTTTTCCATTCATGCTGGTATGTTGTTTAAGTATCATCTTCTCAAATGCATCTGTGAGATGCATTTTTTTCAAACTAGACTGAATAGAAATAGATTAAAATAATTCTAGTTGTGAGTAGTGCTCAAATGGATGTATTTACAGGATCTTTTTATATTTAAAATATTAACAACTAGAAGCATTAAGTACTGCACAGAGAGATTTTCTCAAGATAACAGGGCAGGTCTGGAATCACACCCAGGGTTTCCCAGTCTCTGTCTTTGCTATCTGCTGAGTAAAGGTGATCTCGAGAAACACTAGGACACGACTGATGGTGAGCTGCATTCTATCTTTCTGACTATAACTGGCTGAAAGTCACCTAAAATTTGTCCCAAGCTCACCAAAAACATGAACTGATCTCATATGAAGCTGTCACCAGGCTTCCCTAGAGCCTGGTCATGTTTCTTTTATACTAGTCACCTAGGAGTCCACTATATAACTTCACACAACTTCATATATATGTATAACTTCATAGTTACTGCATGCAGTGAGCCAGGAGTTTGGATATTACTACCTTAAAAAGCAATGACACCCACAGAAGATAGTCTGAATTCTTTTTCTCATCTCCCCTTTTCCCTCCCATCTACCTGCAGGTGCTTCTGAATTAGAAAATTTTTTGGATGGATCCCATGGGAGTCAGCAGGGGGTAAACATTGACTGCTGTGAGTTTCAGGCGCCAGTTCTTCGGGGATGTTCAGATCCTATGTCTAGACAAGATAACATCCTTTGCTGAACCCAGGAGCTATCCCCTGGGGGACCCATTATTCATGTATAAAGCACCAAGAGAAACTTTCACTGCATGCAGCTTCCTTTTTTTTTCCCTCCTTCCCCTGGGAATTTGCTTGGTTTAACCCTTACATCCCTATGAGGCAGTGGCTTCCCTGCTCGAAGCCATGACGGTTTATTCTTCCACCCTTCAGGGCTCCGTACTCTGCACCTGCGAAAACAACGTGGCTTGCTGAACAATGCCAGATGAGCTTTCAGCATTGGCTTTAATGTGAAGTCCAAACCCAGAGATACCTCCTCCTTTCCCCATAGAGAATAACAGTTCTTGGACTGTTGTGCCCAGGTAGTACAAAACACCTGGCGGCTTGCCCTAAGAAAGCACCTCGAGTTGCTCCCGAGATAGAGGAATACCTGGAGCATACTAGCGTAATAGGGATGGGCAAGGCCCCGAAGGAATACAAGACACTTTATTCTGATCTACTTTCAGTAACATCAGGTCCCTAGAAAGTCTCATGATCAAGTGCAACTTTGTAAAGGTTAAAGAATAATTAGCATTCTGAATGACAATAACTGGGGGTAAAGTATCTTCTGAGGCTAAGGAATTTGTAAAATCAGTGAATGCCGTCCAGACATGCACTTTTTCCTTTCTGAACTAACCAAAGGGCTACACACACTTTCCATGTTTATCACAGCCCTGCATAGGCCATGAACAGATGCTACTGATATTATATGAGTTAGTTTTATTTTGCAAATTCATCAGCAGATATATAATTTTTAACCTAGTTACATGTCTAGATTATTTTATTTAGTCTCCATTACTGAATTGCTACACCATCCAATTTTTGTGAGCTCCTCAACACAGAGACGAAGTTAGTGTCTCTGTGCTTTCCGATTTTCCTCAGCGTATTGCCTTTGGTCCTAAGGTTTTTGGATTATAATTGTCAGAGAGGAAAGGACAAATAAACCTAGAACAGTCTTGCTGAGAAGATCTGCTGTGATCTGTTCTTGAAACATGTCAGAAGACATCTGTCCACAAAAATATTTGCCCCAAAAGCTCAGTAGTTGAAAGATGCAAGAGAGTTGCATTTCTTTATGAGATCTAGTTGGTAGAAGAGAGAAGAAATTTTGTCCCTACAGTGACCACTATATCCTCAAATTATCTGGATCTTGGATATGACTGGTCATGTATATCTATTTATGAAAGGCACTTGCATGCAATGGTATCAAGGTACTGCTCCATGTTATTGCATCTTGGTTGAGTTGGAAAAGTCACCTCTGGGCACACAGTGTGTTTACAGTGAGTGGATCCAGCACCTCTTTATATTTATGAAAGAACAAGTGCCAATGGAGATAAGAAAATGGGATCCAGTAGACATAACTTACTGAACAGAACTACAAACTGGGTTTTTTTATTTATTGTCTTTTCCTGTCCATTGAGAAGTACAGAGTTTTCACAACATCACAGTGATAGAGGTTCATAGCTGGATCAGAATAGTAAAATTTTTGCTAGCAACAGTGGAGAAAAATCAAATATTTTTTAATAAATGCTCGTACATTTAGCAAGGAGTGGGATGTTGCACTCTTACGACATGAGAACAGTGAACTTAGAGCCCCGTCCATTAGCAACTAACCATGGTTTTAGACAACTGCAGTTGGGGATAAATATTTTGAAATAAGTAGGCCTGGATAATTTGTGCCCAAGAGTCCTAAAAAGGTTGTCTGAAGAGATCTCTAGATGACTTAGTTTAGTTTTGAATAAATCTTGGCCTACCCAGTAAATTCCAGTAGATCACAGCAGCTAATTCTGTATCAATATGCAAAAGGCCAAGTTAGATGACCCAACTAATAGTAAGCCAATTAGCCTGACACAGGCAAAACCAAAAATCAAACCAACCAACCAAACAAACAAAAAAATCAAAACCCCCAAACCACACATCCAGGAGTCAAATAATTAAAAAATTAGAGAACAAATGTACTTACTAGCCGTTAATATGGTTTAATAGAAATGAGCCATGTAGAACCAAGACAATTTATTTTTGCAATGAGACCACAAGTTTCATTAGTAAATGTCACTGTGGAAAGATAATAGACCATTGTAAGAACTTTATCTTTCCTAATAGGCTCATTTCAAAAGACAATTGCCTTGTCTAATTCCAATAAATTAATTAAACTGCTGTACAAAAAGACCTTGTGAATCAAGGCACTTTTACAAATTAAGGTTTTCTGGAGAAGTTAGAAGAGGAGATGAGGGAATCAAATCTTTTCGCACTGTTGTCCGATATCTTGGTTAAATAAACCTGCAAAGAATTAGAAGGAATATTCAATTTTTTTTTTTTTTTAAGCACAGAACAATCTTCCCTCACACAAACATTCCTGCCAGGCAAGGAAGCAATGGAAAAGAGTTTAAAAAATCTAAATCTTAACATAATCTTTACTTGGTTGAAAACAACACCAGTATTCCAGCCACTCACAAGATATCACAAGGATATTTTTTTTCTCTTAAAAGGGAAGAGAGAAATTGATTAAAAAGGTCAAAATGCTTGATATATCAAGCCTATTCAAATGATGTGCATACATGGGAAAAAACAAACACATTTTGGAGATAATAAAGAGGCGAATTTTCTGAAATGTGGTGACTCTCAAAGGATCATAATGGGCAAGTAATTAAACGTGAAAAAGTTATACTCAGGGAGTAGTTATCAATGGTTCACTGCCAAAATGTTAAAATTCTACAGTTCTTGCTTCCTAGGCTATTCAATGTCTTCATTAATGACTGAATTACTAAATACAGAGATTTTTTTATTAAGTTCGCAGATGACACCAAGCTGGGAGCAACTGTAAATGACAGAAGTCAGGATGAAGGTTTAGTATGATTATAACGAATCAAAGAAATAATCTGAAAAAAAATAAGGTGGTCTTTGGTAGGAATGATTATAAATGTTCATTCCTTAAGAAACAACTATAATTTTCCCAAATACAGGATGGATAATGCTCTCTGGGTAGTGAAGATCTGGAAGCACTGGAACATGATCTGAACGTGAGTCAAGAGTGCCTTAATATTGCAAAAAAGACAAACAGTGTGGGGATGTATAAACACAAGTGTCATCTGCAAAATATGCATAGTAATCCTTTCCTGGAACTCAACATTGATAAAGCCCTAGCTGGAGGCGCTTCCAAAGACCTAAGGGTAATTTTAGACCTGTGATGTCAAACAAGATGCAGATCAGCTGGAGGGAGCTGAGAGGTGAGTGGTGAGGTCAGAGATCTAGAAAAGGAGACATCGTTTATCCTAGACTGTAGATACAGTAAATCCCCGCTGCATTGCAACTTCTGAATTACGACTCCATGGATTTGCAAGGAAAATTTATCGCAATGCTGCTTCAGCCATTTGCGAGTTTCCTGGGCCGATGCATGCGCAGTACCTCTGCTCTGCTGAGGGGCAGTGCCGGAGCTCCCTGTGGGGTGGCACTGGCCCAGCCCCATGGGGAGGGTCAGGAGTCACGCTGTCCCATTACTCTAAGCGCAGCCGGGGACTAACCCACCCTGGGCGCGTGTTACTGTTTTCATGGCTACAGGCAGGGAAAGGAAGTGCCCCTGGCCGTGGCGGCCAGTGGGACATACTCACTCCACTGCCACAGTTGAACCCCCCTGCGCCATGTGGGGCCGGCACATGGCGGGCACAAGTACCGGGGTTGGGGAGGGGGCGGGAGCAGCGGTGTGGGGTTTGGGCTGTGAGCACACACGGTCAGTAGCTGTGGAAGCGGCAGCCTGGCCAAAGAGAAGTCTAGGGATTCTCATGGCGGGGGGGTCTCCCCAGGCAGACAGCGCAGAAACGCTTCCCTTTCTGTGAGAGCCCACGGGGAGGAGTCGAAGACGCTCCCCAGCGCTCCTGATTGGCTGAAGGTGGAGCAAAGGGCATGGCCTGCACGCATATTAATGACCTGCAAGTATTTGAGAGTTTGACGTTTGGTAGACCTATACAATGACTCGTTTCTTGCAAATCCCGGCTTATAACTCTGTACACTGCAAGGATGCTGCAGAGGGGAAATGGGTACGCTGTTTCTCTATGCTTACAACATGCAAGGTCATGGCTTAAACAACAGGAGAGACTCCCAGAAAAGAATAACTGTAAAAAACTTTGTAATAAGAAGCCAGTGAATCACTCCAGTGGATTGTTTGGGGTCCTGTTCCCCTGGGAGGATTACTGGAGGTCTTTAAGAACAAATTAAAGACATACCTGTAGGGATAAAACAGCTGGAATTGATCCTGAATTAAGGTAAGGAGATAGGCTGGAAAGGGATCTTAAAGTCACTCTA
This sequence comes from Pitta sordida, assembly GCA_013390025.1. Classification (NCBI taxonomy): domain Eukaryota; kingdom Metazoa; phylum Chordata; class Aves; order Passeriformes; family Pittidae; genus Pitta; species Pitta sordida. The sequence continues at coordinate 102,416 of WEKX01013696.1, read as the reverse complement.
ATTTATGAACATTGTACTGAAAGAAACAGTTCAATAGGTGTTAAATAGCACAGGGAGGAGTGCTAATTGGAAGTACACTCATGACTCTTAGTACAGGGCTAAGCTTTGTGCCCAAATGATGTCACTGCTCTTGCTTTCTTTAGCAGAATGATACAAATTATGATGGAGAAAGTATTTCATCGAGGCTAAGGTTTGTAGGGGCAATGTAAACTACCTGTAAACTGACTTCTTATTTAGGCAATAGTTTCAGGCAAAGCAAAAGGGAATATTTTTTTTAATTAATGAAAACTTTTATTTTGACAACATCAAACAAAAATATTTCATTTCTTGCTTTGAAATTATATTTTATTCTAAAGTTGATATTTTTAAAGAAAGAAGTTTCATGGAGGATTTTAGAAGTGTCGAATTACTTCAAAATTAAGCCTAATATTTTTCTTTGAACCAGAATTAACGTTTGGATGTGGTTCTCAAAAACACTATCTCAGCACAAAATAAAATGGCTTTTTTCAGCAATATTTTGTGGAGCGATGGAACCAAAAGAGCTTGTTATTCCCTAGGTATATTTTTCAAGCATTTTGAGATCTGTAGATAGAACTGTACATGAACCCATTTCAACTACTTCTCTCAGAACAGTCTTAATTAAGAATACTCTCTCTCCTTTGAACTGCAGACTTTCAGTAATTTGCAGGAGCCAGGGAGGCAGCTTGTATGTTCCTCTATGCCTTCATATCATACAGAAGCATAAAAAGCAACAGAAAAATCAACAAAAATGAAGACAAGGGCCTTGATGGCCTAATAAAAGAGGTGGCAGATTAAATGTAGTTGTCTTTGATACCTAGAAAAGCATGGCAGTAATTTCTTTAGTTGTTGCATTGACTGGATCTATGATTTGCCAATGTGCTCTTTCCCTTCTTTCCTTCTCTTCTATCATACACTTCTCGGAGATGTTGTCTATTGTCAAGTGCATTTAATTTGGTTTGTGTTCATCTAACCCTTCAGTGAGGAGCAAAGCCACTTCCTCTGCCTGCAAGTGTAAGTAAGCAGTAAGCATCCTCACTCAGGTCTCTTCTATATATTTCTCTGACTGGTCCTTTCACTCACTCCAAAGCCTGCTCTTTACAGTTTAATCAGTGAGTCTGGGGGTTGTGGGGATTTTTTTGAGCCTTCATCTCCATCCCTCTATTCACCTGTTTACCTCTTCCCAACTGCCCTTGTCAGGCAAGTATCTCCATAAAGAGGTATCAGACTTTTCCTCTCTCAGTTACTAGGACTGGTGTTGTTTAGGCAAGAATTTCTTTTGAAGTGAGGGTATCAGATACTGTCCAACAGCTGTGGAGACTCCTGGAGGTCACTTTCTGGCAATAAAGTGTGATGTTTGCTTTCTGTCTGGAGGCTTATTTTACTTCTACTGTTGCTCACTTGTGCATTTAAATGTGAGCCTTGAAAAGGGCTCATACTTGATGCAACTTCATAGTAGTTGATTTATTTATTTTTGGTTTTTTGAAGTACAGGGTGCCTGTCTCCTCTCAGGCAATGCATGTAAAATCAAGTGTTTGAATTAGGTCTTGCTTGCACCAGGTATCATTGACACCAGCTGGGAAGATATAGGGGTATTAAACCCATGTAATTATGCTCAGAACTCAGCTCTGTGCATTTCTACATACCTTACCAGGCTAAACAGAAAAAGGAGAGAAGGAGGATTTCAAAAAATTCTCTGTATCCCCTTGTAAAGCAAATCTATAAAGTCTATGTTCCTTCTCCAATGTTTATTTGACATGGTTTCTTTTCTACAGACAAAGGAAGTGAAAACCTTTATTTGCCTTTAAACAACTCTGCTGCTGTCATTTAATTCTGTGCTCTGATAATTCAATGACTACAATTCATTTTAGCTTGTCCCAGGAAGCTGTGGAAAGGATATAGTTCTGAAAGCTTCTGATAAGCGTCCTTGGAGTTTCAGCCCACAGAGCTTTCCAGGGCTGCATTTTCTGAGCAACTTATTCAAGTTTGGGGTGTAGAATTAACCTGTTTTGATGGCCAATGAGGTCTCAACTGCAGATGAAGCTCCTCTTCAAGTATACACAAGGACTTGTAGGCACAGTGACTCTTGTTTTGCGCTTCATCCTCTCTCTTGACTTACTTCCTCTTGATGCATCTGCTTCCACAGAGCGAGGGTTTTTTTGACTCCTGATTAAGGTTTTTTTCACTCTTGGTTAAAATGCCAGGCTCTGGAGCTTGTCAGATTGCAACCATGAACAAATAGCTTCGACTGTCCAGAGAAGTAGGAACTGGTATCAGATCATCAAGGTTACTTCCTGCTGTCAGCACTGTCTTCTAGAAGACGTGTCCCACTTTCAACCACAGAGAATATGGACAATTTTGGATGACTGCAGGACCACTTCAACCAACTGTCCTCCATCATCTTTTTGAATTGTGCAAGGACCTTACAGGAAAACTGACTATGCAATACAACTCTACTTGAGTAAAGTGGGACATAAATTGTCCTTCAAAGGGCTTCAAGAGGAAAGAAGAAACTCATTCAGGCCAGCAAAAGGATTCCTGAGGATAAATCAGGCACTGCATAGGGTGTATATGTTTCAATACAAAGTCTGTGTAAATATACACAGTGACACAGAATGTTTCTACTCAATATAATTAATATCTTTATGATATTTTATGCTCTTCCATTTCTCTCTGGATTAAAAAAGCAAGTAATTCAACCCACCAGAAAGCAAAAGCAAGGTGCAAGGAATATTTGTCTTCAAAGAGAACAATCAAGTGCTAACGTGAGTGTGTTACAGAGAAAAACTTTGACTCTTGAATGAGTTTTATATTTCCCTGAAGCAAGGAGTAGCTGCATTTGTACCAGCTCCATAGCCTCTCTGATATTGATATGTCTTGAGTCTTGGAAAGTCTGGCTCTTTCTTCTGATAGATAAATATTACCCCAGATTATTTTCACTCATCTGCAAGAGAAATCATTATGAAATTAACCAGTGATCAACCAAACCACATTGGGAGCTCAGAAAGTGGTTTTAGGCTTTTTCAAATGGCTGGCTGTTCTCTCTCCATCTGGTTGTGTTTAGCTCTGAAATATAATTTTCGGTTCTGATCACTGCTGGGTAGACCATACAATTAAGGTATTTTAAAAACAAACATTTCTAAACCACTGCTCATTGGGGAGATGGCTTAGAAAAAACAGCCCATTTTCCAAGAAGATAGTTGGGAAAGGGAACCTGAAAGCTTAAGATAACATTGAAAAGGAAACAGAAGAAGTCCAGGGAGGGAGGGAAAAAAAAAAACAAAACACAAAAGAAGAAAAGAGAAACCAACCAAATAAATCCACCCTCACAAGGATTTAAACTGCTTCTCTAGTATTTTAAGACTAACATTATTTGAACCCTTTAAAGAATCCAGACTGGTTTTGTGTATTTCTATGGCTTCATGCTGCTACGCCAGAAACATATTGCTGAGAAGCGAAACCTTCAACAGTTTGAAATTAGGAGATATTTGCAGTGATAGGAGGAAATTTAGCTCTTGTTTGGACTTTACAATATCAAATTTCAAGAAGGAATCATGGCAGAACTGGATGCCCAGAGACAAATTTAGACATGTCTCTCTTTTCTGGTACCCTGTGGATTATTTCTTTTTCCCACCTAAACTGAGCACACTTTGGCTCACATCCCGTTATCCCCAGGCAGTTGCATTTTTCTTCTTAAACAATTCCAAAACTGTTCGTTACTGAAGATAAGTACCTGACTTATTCTCACATGAATGATGATTAAAAGTCAGGAAGTTTTATAAAGTTCCATTTTTACTATTTTATCAGTCAACCAAGAAGACGGAGATAGTAAAAAATAAAGATCGTTTGATTCAGTGGCTGGTGCACGAGCACAAGTGTTCAGGAGTGAGCCAGAATTTAACAGCTTTGAACTCTTGCAGAGTTCAGATATAGGTGGGAATGCTGCTGAGGCACTGCTGTGTAGTCTGTTTAAATCAAACCAAAATCAGGATCTCCATCTTGGGGAAGGCTCAGCCTAGTCCTCAGATGAAGAGCTAAAGCCTAACTCTAGCAATAGTACTGATATTGCAGTCAACAATGTTGTGAAAATAATTGGTTAAGTATAGGCTGTATCTGGATTTCATCAAAGTACATGGCCACTTTTCACGGAGAAGAGTAAAGATATTGTATCCTGCAAAGGAAGGTGACGCAAAGGCCAGTGCAGAAGCCTCCAGAATCTGCAATAAGCTTTGGCTAAGCCTTTTAATATTTGGATGTTTAAGCAAAGATAACCTCCAAGCTTTTGGCAGCCATGCCCATGACTACCTGAAACACAGAAGGACAGAGTAATTACCTAATGTGGTAAGAGCAGTTATGGGAAGTGTGTAAAAGGTAAGATAAATTCTACCTGACACTCAGGCTTGCTTTCACATCTGGGCTTTTCATACCCAATGCAAGTTCTTTCCTTAATGTTTGCAGAGATTAATCTACTGTTGAGGTGAGTTCTTAGCATGATTTTGCTTCCTTCACTTCAAAAATCTTAAATGTTGTGGGCTTGTGGAAAATAGGGAGTGGAGTCCTGGCTCCTTCTTCCAGACTGTTACTAGAATGAAGAAGCTGTAAAAATTCTTAATTTCACATTTTTTCAACAGTGGTTACTCAAAACATGGTTATAGTCAAATCCACAGAGTTAGATCTCCCCAGACTTTTGGAAGACTGCATCCCAGCATGTCAGCTCTTCTAAGCAGTGTGCAAGAGTTTCTGAATCCCTGGAAAGCACCTAGGGAGCTTCCATAAACAACTTTTAAAATTATAATGATAGTTAATGACCTAATTTCCTAGCCAGCCAAAATACCTGCGGAATCAAAGTCCCATATCTGAATTAATCTAAACTCCTGGGAGGTTTTGTTCTGGACTTAGTAGTCACAATTACTTCTTTCTGTCTCGCATTTCTTGGGCCAAAAAAAGACCCCAGGGATTGCAGTTTCATGTAAGGGTGAGGAGTCTCAAGACAAATGTTATTTAAGTACCCTCCAATGAGGCTGTGCAGAATACATCATCAAACATAAAAAAGCTTCAACAAAAAGAGAGTATATATCCTCCAGAATTGCTTGATCCCACTACAGTTATGGTGTTCGTTATTTCTAACCTGTATTTTCTTTGCTGTATATCGGTAATTTCACCCTTCATCTTTTAATCAGTTGCTATAGTAAAGGAGTCACCATCAACATCTTTATAACAACTTGTCATGTATTGAAAGACAATTTATCATTTCTTTCTCCACTTTCAGGTTTTTTTTTTCTTTATTCTTTAAACCAGCTTGTAGTATGCAGAGTTCTAGATTTTACCTAGAACTTCTACCTGTTCTAGAAACACATACAAGCTGCATTGTCATCAGTTCAGAGTGAGACCTACCTATGTGGGACTCCCTAGGCAAATCTATGCAACTAAAAAATCAGCATATTCTGCCTGGTCTAGCAAGACAGTCTTTTGTGGTGAGTTCCTTATAAGTATCAGTTAATTTTCATGGATCCCATGTTGCCAAAAATTTGAATATGAGAAGATTGGATGCTCATACCATTTCCAGCTCACAGGGTACTTGGTTATTCCAACAAAGATTTCTACACCTTTCTACAGCATATGCCCATATGTTTTCCGCTTCCTTCACTTTTCTGTGACCATCAGAAAAATAACTGCCCAGCTATATATGATAGGTCTCCTTTGTGCAGATGTTTCTGATTTTGCTGGCCAGTTTGTCCTTCCTGGCACTTAGATACTTCTGGTGAACAGACAAGGATTTGGGACCAGCTCTGGGAAGTAACGGTAGGGCTACTTGTACACCATGTACCAGAGAACAGGTCACCCATGCCCAAAATTTTGCTGGTGAGATGTAGCATGAAAATCCCCACACCTCACTCAGTGGGAACACATGCTGTGTAGAAACTTGAGCAATATCCCTTTGTGTGTCCTTCATAGGAGCAAAGCTGTTTCCTCTGAACCCTCACCAATTTCTGTCTCTGCCTCCAGAGAATTATAGTTTCTTCTTTGCACAGCTTAAGGACAGATCAATCTTACAGTCCAGTCACAAAAATCTCTACACAGTTTGACTTTTTTTTTAGTTACAACCTAATTAAAATGCCATCATGTTCCCTGTATCTTTAGAAACTCTCATATTTCCTCTGACTGGTCTCTATAGAGAAAATCAGTTTCTCTTACTTAACTGATAAAGCTACATGATGATATTTTGCATTTCTCAGGTACTTAATGTGTTTCCAAAGTACAGATGAGAAGTCACAAATTACAGGCATTTTTTTAAATTAATTTTTGATTTTAAATCCTTCCAAATGTGAAATTAAATACATTGCACCCAGAAAAATGATAAGTAAACAAAGATGATCCATAGTCTGTTAGCATTTTATAGTGAATAAAATAGATTTCTATAGCCATGTGGAACTCATGAGCACAAATATATCGCACCATGGATTATACTTTATGCAATTGTATTTACATTTACTACATTTATTTGCTAACATTAAAAATTACAGAGACACCTGATAAAATTGCTAAAACAGCAGGACTTTAGGAAGCAGACAGCTTGGACAACCAAGACCAGGACTTGATTATCTGTCTGCTTTGGTACATGTGAAATCGATTTTTTCACTCACTCTATCATTGTATCTTTCCCCTTTTTTCAGTTCAGCTCAGTTTTCCTGATCTTGATCACAGACAATCACTAGGAACTCAATGACTTAGTGAGCATACATGTTACTTTACCAGCACTGCTTTATGAGTTTGCATGTGCCAGAAAAAAAGTTCAAATGCATCTTATCTTCAGTTTCACAAGTCTATCTATCTATCTATCTATCTATCTATCTATCTATCTATCTATCTATCTATCTATCTATCTATCTATCTATCTATCTATCTATCTATCTATCTATCTATCTATCTATCTATCTATCTATCTATCTATCTATCTATCTATCTATCTATCTATCTATCTATCTATCTATCTATCTATCTATCTATCTATCTATCTATCTATCTATCTATCTATCTATCTATCTATCTATCTATCTATCTATCTATCTATCTATCTATCTATCTATCTATCTATCTATCTATCTATCTATCTATCTATCTATCTATCTATCTATCTATCTATCTATCTATCTATCTATCTATCTATCTATCTATCTATCTATCTATCTATCTATCTATCTATCTATCTATCTATCTATCTATCTATCTATCTATCTATCTATCTATCTATCTATCTATCTATCTATCTATCTATCTATCTATCTATCTATCTATCTATCTATCTATCTATCTATCTATCTATCTATCTATCTATCTATCTATCTATCTATCTATCTATCTATCTATCTATCTATCTATCTATCTATCTATCTATCTATCTATCTATCTATCTATCTATCTATCTATCTATCTATCTATCTATCTATCTATCTAAAAATGAGGAGTTTCTGTAGCACAATATTTTTTCCATTTAGAATGAAGTCTTTTAATCTATTCACTTATACAAATCTTCTGACTGTTATTTTAAAAATTGTAATTTAATCTGTATTCTGCATCAACTGTATTAATGTAGTATTAGTGTTTTTAAATTCATTCACTCGATCCAGATTCTGAATTTCTTTCTTGGGCCAAATTATTACTCACTTGCATGTAAGTTTTGTTTGAGTTAAGACACCAGATTTTAACCCTTTTATATCTCCAGGTTTAGTGCTGCAAAGTACATATTTTAAAAATTAGTTACAGCCACCTAGGAAGTACACCACTACAGATGAAATGCTATCATGAATGGGATGAGCTACAAATCATTTGAACAACTGGACAACAACATTTTGCTGTGAGATATGACAGGAAATGAACAACATTATACTTTCAGTGACAATTTGGGTGAGAGGAATCAAGCTACCTTGTGGAAAAAAAAAAGCCAATGTAGCATTTAGTAAAGTTTCACACTAAAAGAGCCTAGATTTATAAAGTTATAAGTTGTCTGGAACATGCCACTGGTGGAGAGTGCAAGGCTGGAAATAAGCTTATCATTGGACAGACCAGCTGTGCAGCGTTCTATAGAATTGAACTGGAAATTACAGTAACTCAGTATTGGTCACTGCCCTGAACTGGTCAGGCAATTGAACTAGATGATTGTTGTAGGTCTCTTCCAACTGCAATATTCCATTCCATTCCATTTTATTCTGTTATATGTAGGGAGCTTAGAGAACCCATCCATACACTGTACAACATTTTCTTGACATCCAGCCAAATACCCATCCTAGTTTTAGCTTAGTATTCATCTTTGTTGCTGTGTGAGTGCAAGACATAAACAGGAATAAAGCACTAGCCAATTTAAATAGAGAACACTGGCTAGGGCTGTGGGATGGGATAAAGTTGTTACAGTGAATCCCCGCTGCATTGCAACCTCTGCATTACGACCCGGCCCATTTGCGAGGGGAATTTCTTGCAGTTTTGATTCTACCATTTGCGAGTTTATGCAGCTCACACATGCGCAGTGCCTCTGCTCCACTGAGGGGCGGTGCCAGAGCTCCCTGTGGGGTGGTGCTGTCACACTGTCCCCTGTTACTCTAAACGCACCTGGGGAACTGACCGCCCCTGGGCACGTGTTACTGTTTCCATGGCTACAGACAGGGAAGGGAAGCGTGCCAGGAAAGTGGGTCTGGCCATGGCGGCCAACGAGACATGCTCACTCTGCTGCCACAGCTGAACCTCCCCCGCCCCGGCGGCAGGCGGGACGGACGGTGTGGGGCCAGCGGCGCAGGGCTGGCAGCGCGCAACGGGTGGTGCGCGGCGTGAGACAGGTGGCGCACGGCAGGCATGAGCACCAGGGCTGGGGAGGGGGCAGGAGCAGCGGCGCAGGGTTTGGGCTGTGAGCGCACGGTCACGGCGGCCCCGCGGTTTCTCGGGGTTGGGGGGGGCGGTGTCTCCTGAGTCAGAGGGGGCTCAGAAACGGTTCCCTTTGCTCCCCCGTGCTTAGAGAGCTCGAGGGGAGAAGCAGAAAAGTGCCCGCAGCTCTCCGGAGTGCCGGGGGGTGGGGCAATGGGCATGGCCTGCATGCATATTAACGACTTGCACTTCTATGCGAGTTTAGCTTTTTGCAAGGCCCGTGGCCTGTCCCATTCCTCGCAAACAACGGGGTATAACTGTATGTTGACATCCCGAGAATGGCTTCTTGGATTTAACTGTGTGCAACTGGCATTGAGCACCTACTCTGCAGGTACAAGTCTCAGTTCTTGTATTCTCTGCACCACTGAGCAAAAAGTGACTCAGTAAATGTGTAAAGAAATAAGTTAAATTTACAAGAAAAAATAGTTTTGTGTAAAAATGAAAGGGTGAGACAGACCTCTGTTACAGATGGCAAAGATTTCATTGTAGCTTTTAGGGAAAACAATCTTTCGGGTTGTGATTGGCTTGCTGAGCACTTCCCTTGTCATATAATTGCCCATGAAATTGCAGCCCATACGGTTAAAATATTAAACAGGATAACATTACAGTTTTTAATCCACAGCTGAGACAAAGCAGAGATCAGGAATAATCCTGTTCAACGGCACCACATTTACTCTCTGATGTGGGAGATGTTGATTAGCTTTTAAGTAGAAACATATTTTTTAAAGTTACATAATCTGATGCTCAGATTTCCCCCTCCCCCCTGAAAAGAATTGAACTAAATATTATGAGAGATTAAAAAGTTCTCCAGGCCTTTGGTTTTGAGGGAAAGGGGGTGCACCTGCAGCTAGGCTTCGCCTTTCCCTTACATCCAAACCCACACTCAGTGAAGCATATTTGTGCAGTGTGTTGTGTATAAGATCACACAATCAAGTCATCAAAACCTGACTCAGCTGTTACTCAGTACTTCCTCGGGCAAAACCAATGGTAATTTGCCTGAAGGAAGACTAGGAATGAGTGAAAATACAAAGAATTATGAGGAGCCGAGACATAGAAACTGGAAGGAGAAAGGACCTCTTACATTGTTCATGACCCATGATGACCTGATCCATCAGCTCTGCACCTTGGGACACACCTTGCTGGGAAGTTACCTTGCAGACAACTTCTTGTTGTTTTTCTTATCTTGATGTGGCTCCTCTTCTATTGAGCTGCTTTTGGACATAATCCTTGGACTCCTACTAAAACAATTTTGTTGCCTGTTGCTGTTCATGCAGGTACCAAAAGACGGGGCATGAGTCATTTTGTAAGGGGTTTCCAGTTCTGCTTGCTGCCTGCTGTCTTGTATGCAGATTGTGTTAGGTACTTGGGTACTGGAAGGAGATAAGACTTGAGAAGACTATATTCCACCTTGTTGACCATATTTCTTTTGGAGAGAAATGAGTAAGGTCCTGGGGCAAAATGTTCCAGCTGTGGGTCTTAAGGTAACATACAGAAATCAACTGAGCAAATCTATGCAAAAAATTAAATTTAGAAATGCTCTTAATTTAGCATAGTTAGCCTAAGTTATTCAATGTCATTTAGAGAACTACTGGAGCCAAAACAGTTCAGAACAGCTTGGTTTAGGCAAATAAAGAACTCTAAACTTCAATATGAACCTCTGCTATAAGTCAAGTTAAGAACACTGCTTATTTTCCACTTTCTTCCTCTGTATATTTTTTAATTTCTTTGAAGTGTAGGCATCCCTGCCAACAGGCACCTAAATAAAATTGGAGGGATTTTTCAGAAGTGCTGAGCACAAACAAGTCTAATCAAAATCAGAAAAAGCTGTGGGTGTTCAGAAATTTTAGGTGCCCAGAGATTTGACTTCACAGAGTAAGACGCCCTTGTTTGAGAACTTTTGGCTCAAAAATATACTACCCAACCCACTGTATGAATGTAATGCTCAGTGAAATGTCAAGCTCAGTTTAAACCTCTGGGAAACTAATAAAGTCTGTGTACAGTATTCACCTGGGAAATCGGCCCTTTTTCTTTTCTTGCAGTTACTTAGGAAACAAGACTCAGTGCAAGAAAAAAATAATGTTACTATTTTGGCCATTGGGGGGATTTTTCTTTCCTTCNCCTTCCTTCCTTCTTTCCTTCCTTCTTTTTGTTTAATATATATATCTGTTTATTTCTTTTCCTTACTTTCATCATTCTGGAATTTCAAGTACATAAAAGATGCCAGAGTAATCTCTCTAAAAGCAATTTTCCAGGTTGAACTTGGAGGTGAAAGATTACATCACTCACCAAGCCTGGTCTCTGGGGCCAGCTCAATGTCTTCTGAGGAGGTGCATCAGCCTTTTTTCTAAAAATGCTTTGTGTAGCGGGCACAGCTGGCTGCTACAAGATGGACACATACAAGCATTAACCAGAAGACACAAAAATTACCCTCATTTTACAGTGATTTTAGACATTCAACTCCTCAGACTGCAGCAATGCCAAGATCAAGATGATTCCTTCTCAGTGCAGGGAGAAATGCACAGAACAGGGGCATTTTGCTCCCATGTGCACAACCTCAGTACAGGAGGATCAAGGCCAAGAGGTTGTTGGGTTGCTGGTGTGTTTTGCTTGAGTCAAGAGGAAAGGAGACTGAAAAGAGGAGAGAAGAGAGGATAGAAAGAAAAGCTGAGTATCAGGCTCTGTCAAAACAGCCAGGAAGCTGGAAACAGGGTTTGGCTAAAAGTAAAAGGACAAACATCAATCAATACAGATGTTATTTCCAAGCTTCCGAGAGGGTACTGCAATCCAGATTTCTGACTCAGGAGTCAGACCCTTGCCCAGTAGCAGCTGTGTTTTATGTACCCAATCCCCCTTTAACATTTTCCATTTTAGCCAAGTCTCACCATATTTCCTTTCTGAAATTCAGATGACACAGCTGCAGGATGCACCATGCCAGACAACTCCTTCTTTAATTTTTCTCTCTCACAGCAATAGTAAAAAAATTAAGCTAGTTGATGCTGCATGAATGAGAAGATTAATCAAAACCAGCCTGTGCTAGTGGCCCAGTTCCAGCTGAGCTCAGATGGGTGGCAGGGGCAGAGCCAGATTCATGCCATGGTATGTATAGGACTGGGTTGAGACATCTCTTTCATTATAAGCTTTACCAAGGATGGGCTCTGATCTTGTTGGTGCTCAACCTTCTGCTCAGGAAATCTGGCTCCTCTCCTTTCCTTCCCAACTTCCATCCTGAGGTGATTGCTCACTTGAAAACCACACAGTGTTTGCTGCACTTAAGTATGAACAAGCATTCTGAGAAAAGGCCATCACGGGCCACAGGGAACATATGTATCTATTTATTTTCCATTAGTATTAATTGAATTTTTAGAAACCAGTTCTTTCATTCCCCTCTCCAGTTGGAACTAGCAGAGGCAGGTCTGGTTCTGGGAAGCACAGCTATTTCTCTTAGTCTGAGCACAGATGTACATGTTCAGAGGAGAAAACCCCGAGCCTATGAACCAGATGACCAAACATCCTCAGGCTGGACTAATAAGATCTGAATTAAATTCCTTTTCTTTATGGAAACTCACTGGAAGAAACTATTAAGAATTTGGTCTTGAGAGGTGAGAGGCACCTAGATACTCAAGTCAACAAAAACTGCAGATAAAGATTGAACTCAGATCCATAGGCCAGGGTTCAGGCACTAAATACTAAACATCAAACTGAAATGTCCAAATCAAGTATGTAATTACTGAAGGCTTCCTCTGTAAACTATATTTTCACAAAGCAGTTCAGAGCTTTAATCTTTTTCCTTTTTATATGCATGGAACTTACTGCTTCTTAGCACTGCAGTCAGGAGAGTGATGTCCAAGGTCTTGAAGTCTCTATTCTTCTGCTTGTACCTGCTCAAAATTTCTGGTTCCTCTTCTTGAGCTGGAAATAGCTGTATAAGGCAAAGGCTGCATCCTACTACTGGTTCTAACACAGTAGTAAAAAATACTAAAAATTGTAACTAATTAGAGGAGGAGAGAGTGTGGCACTCTTTCCATTTTTTCTGATATGTTGCACGATGTGAAAGGGTTAAAACAGTTTTAAAAAATAACACAATTTACACAGTTCACTGCTGAACATGAAGGATGAGAGCTGGAACAATGAGAGACATACATTCCAAAGGCTGATAATACAAGAAAAATCTATCAGCTCAACTTTCAAGCTCCAGTGGAGACCACTTGGGTAAAACAAAACAAAACAAAATAATTCATTCATCTGGAATTCATTGAAGGTTACTCCCTAAGAAAGGAATACAAGGAAAGTGTACCCAAACATATGCATATGCTCCAGAAGAAGTAAGGTATCCTCCTGCAAAACAGTTGAAGAGCTGCTCTGTAGGCATAGTCCATGAATAACAAAGGAGAACCAAAAATTGTTTTGCAGATCCTTCTGCAAGCCGTCACTCAATGTATGTCCCCAGCAGCAGGCTTATATGCTCAGTCAGGACGTCGGCAGCTGCTTTTGCTAGCTCAGGTCTCCTGTAAAAAGGAGGCCTTGGACAATATTAATGTTTTCTGTACTTACCCTCTGACAGCTCCTAGATTCATCATCAAATTGGTACGTGTCCCAGTTCCTCTGGCCAGGTTCTTTGGCAACAGCAAATTCCCCTGACCTAGTTATTCCTAATCCTCATACCTGGTATACTAGTGAAAAATAGCCCTGCTCTCCTGAAGATATCTTGAAACCTTTGTGAGGCCCTTTACTCATCTAGTGCCTTCCTTCCTGTTGTGCCAGGGGAAAGGGAAATCCAACATATTTTGTATAATTCAAGGCTCTGAAGAGTTGTTCACATGCCACCAGCTACTGAGGAAAAGGACATTTCATGTGGTTTTGGCAAGGGATTGGCAGTGGAAACCTCCATGATCCCTACTGCTACCCAATGGATGTGCTTGTTTTTAATTTGAAAACATTTTGTTGACTAAAATCCTAGCTATGAAAACTGCCTGCCTATCCCATTTACATTATTTTTCAGAGCAGGAGGAAAGATTATGTTACTGCAGCATGGCTCAATTGCAGAACCTGTCTTTGCCCATTTCCTCATTAATTCCCTTAGCAACCAGGCAGATCACAACATTTCCATACTGAAGCCCTCTAGACAGGATTTTTTGAAGTGGATACCCTTTTCCCAAGACAGCTCACCTCCAGGTTGCTTAGAATTTATTTGGTGATTATCTAGGTGACAGGCTCAGCTTCCTCCTTCTGAGGATGATTTCTTGCATTTTCACAACTCATCTACAGTATAGGAGTGAGCAGGACTTTGTGGAAGAATTTTGAAAGGAAATTCGTGGAGACTGATGCAGGCACTAAGGGAGAGGAAATGCGCACATATAATTCATCTCATAATTGGTAGCAACCCTTAGTTGTCATTCTGAATTTTCTCTTTCAGAGGAATGAGTTTGTAGGTTTGGACATTCACATTAGTAGTCTATACTTAGGACCCTACAAGTGTTCATACCTAGGGATATTTCAGGTGTATCCCTATTGATGAGATTTACCAGAACAAAGATTAGAAGTTAACGTGTTATTGAAGCAAAAAGTATCTCTGTGCTGACACTGATTTCCCTGTCTACGACAATTCTCTGTTTGCTATCTTTGTGGGATGTTTCAAAATGATAAATTTTCCCTAAAAGCAGAACTACTCCATGAACTCTACCAAAGGTAGTCATATTGATTCTCCACCTATTATGTATCTGTTATTATTGATACCAATCCAGCATGAGTGAATGAATATAAAAGGGAATTTTGACAAGAACATGACTTTTAGGTTCATTTAAAATTTGGAATTCAAAACAAAAAGACAATACCACTGCTTCACACCAGTTTAACACAGAAGCAAAATTTCTGATTTTCTATTTCCTTCACTCTTTTTTTCCCTCTTTGTAAATTATAAATTTTTAGACGTTAGTTTGAGATTATTCACAGAATCACAGAATCACACAGAATCACAGAAAATTATGAGTTGGAAGGGACCCACAAGGATCATCTAGTCCAACTCACCATCTAATACCCGTACAGCGACCAAGAGCACATCCTAGAGCGTAATACCAACCTAGATGCCTCACAGTCTAGCAGGCCACTCCGAGCCGGAAGGGGCCCAGGGTCATCCAGCCCTACACCCCCCAGCTAGACCATGTCACTAAGCTCCTCGTCCAGTCTTCTCTTAAACACTTCCAGGGATGGCGACTCCACCACCTCCCTGGGCAGCCCATTCCAATATGCAATTACTCTCTCTGTGAAAAACCGCTTCCTAACGTTAAGATTAAACCTCCCCTGGCGTAGCTTGAGGCTGTGCCCTCTCGTTCTGGTGTCGTCAGCCTGGAAGAAGAGGTCTACACCCATCTGGCTGCAACCTCCCCGCAGGTAGCTGTAAACAGCAATGAGGTCCCCTCTGAGCCTCCTCTTTTCCAGACTGAACAGTCCCAGTTCCTGTAGTCGCTCCTCATAGGGCCTGCCCTCCAGTCCCTTCACCATCCTCGTTGCCCTTCTCTGCACCCTCTCAAGCAGCTCAACATCCCTTTTAAACTGGGGAGCCCAGAACTGCACGCAGTACTCAAGATGGGGTCTGACCAGCGCTGTGTACAGGGGGAGGACAACCTCCCTGGACCGACTGACCACACTGTTCCTGATGCAGGCTAGGATGCCATTGGCCTTCTTAGCCACCTGGGCACACTGCTGGCTCATATTGAGTTTCCTATCAATCAGTACACCTAAGTCTCTCTCCACTTCACTAGTCTCGAGCCACTCCTCCCCCAGCCGGTAGCGGTGCATGGGGTTGTTATGGCCGAAGTGAAGAACCCGGCACTTAGTTTTGTTAAACCTCATACTGTTGGAGCCTGCCCATCTCTCCAGTCTGTCAAGGTCCCTCTGGAGGGCCTTCCTACCCTCTGGCAGTTCAACATTTGCCCCCAGCTTAGTATCATCTGCAAACTTGCTGATGATGGATTGAATTCCCTCGTCCATGATTTTGTGTATTGGTTTGAAAGAAAAAAAACCAACACATTTTCCCTCCATTTGGTTTTCAGGAGTACTAAAAGTTAATTTCAGACTGAAAATGTAGAAACTAAGCTGTTAAAATTTCTCAGAAAAATTCTAGGTAAGAGAAAGAAAGTCAATAACACGTCAGTCATGAGCCAGACAGCCTTGGTTTTGGGGTTTTTTTGCCTCACAGAAAGAAGATCCTTGGAGAAAATTCCTCCTTTCTTCTCCTCTAAATCTTGCTCAGCCACAGAGTCCTCCTTTTTTTAGTCACTAGAAAAGGTAAGGTATCTCCTTTTGCAAAACTGCTTGCTGTGTGTGTCACCTTGTGCTGTTTATCACAGAGCAGCTTTTTTTTTTCTGGAAGCTCACGTCGTTTAGTGAGACTTGTGTAAGTGCAATGAACCGGAAAGACTTATGTGCTCTATGTTGGGTCTAGCACAATGCAAAGCCTTTAACTTAATTAAAAAGTAAAGCATACAAATAACGGACAAAGCAAAAATCCCAAGAAGTAAGCAGTAGAAGTGTCAGCCTCATACACAATTACTTTCCCGTGCAAGTTACCCAGCACCCACCAATGTCAATGGAGCTGTCTAGTATTTTTCCTATGAGCCATCTGTTCTGTAAAAGTTTTTTGCTAAAAAACCTGTTTCCCAGAATGACAAAGTCATGAAGAGAAGTTTCTGAAATTGTCTGTCTGACTAAGTTCCTGCTGGAGTCATCCATCTAATGCTTCTGGAATTTCCCAACAATGAATGAATTAATCGTACCATACAGTTAATTAACTAGAGTGAGAGCTTTGGATAGGTTTATTCTGCCTATATACTTATTTATACATACACACATACATGTATATAAACACATATATATCTCTTCGTATATCTAAGTAAATAGCAGATTGTACTCCAGGGAAAGTTCAGGGATGAAGAAGCTGTTTATGCATTACATGTAGTGGCCTTCAAACAACCACAGAATACTAGGGAGACTGTTAAATCATGACAGGGAAACCTGGAGGTGAGGGTGATTTATCACTGGTGAATGATATATTTAGTGAGTCAGCAATGAGCTGCTTCAGCAGAACTGGCTTTAGGAAGAAGTGCTCAGCACTCCATTAGGCCTGTCCTTAAAAAATCTCCATGCTGTCTCATTTTCACAAGCGTCACTCGAATTTTTTTCTAGAATGTCCACGTACCAAGGTCAAATAATTGAAAAGATATCACCCTATGAAAAGGACTGAAACAGAAGCTGAAATATGTTAGTAGTTTCATTCTTGGTATGCCTTCAGAAAAAGACTGAATGCATTCAGCCAAAACAGAGACACTCACCTTTGTCTTCAGTACACTGCTATTGTATGCCATTTAGCCTTTTGTGTTAGGTCTTGTTGAAACACTCTTTCTAGGTCTCCTAATTTATTCCAACACATGACATCCAGCTTCCTGATAATTAGTATGTAATAATACATTCTATTATCAGTACAAGCATCAGTGTGAATCTGAATATAAATGTGGCTTTCCGTAGCACATCATGGTTTTTTCCATTATATAAAATCACCAGTCTTGACTCAATAGTTTATTCCCTCTTCACAGATGGATCAGTGGAGAAATTAATAGATTTGTATCTGGTTCAAAGCCACAAAATTAGTCAACTGTCCAGGCTTTCTTTGTGTGTTTCTATGGTATGTATTTGGTCCTCTTTCCCTTTGCCCCTCCATTGCTAGTCTTATAAATATTTGAGAGAGTCTAAACCCGAGACTCATGGTGTTTTCCCATGTTTGCTTTCATGAGATGTAGAAGCAGACTACAAGCCTTCCACCAGTGCAAAGGTAGTGTAGGCTACCTTTGTATCTTCCACAGGAGCGTGTGCCAGACAGCTGTCTGAGATATGTCATGCTCTCCATCTATGCTTCATGTGAGAAGACCACCATCAGCATGACTTCTGGCAGTCCTTTCTGCCTCTTTTACCCTGCTCCAGGAGATATCGGAGTCCTTTTGGAAGTAGCCAAGAAAATTCTCCTGCCTGTTTTTGGTTTCCTAAGGTTGTGAGGAGGTAGAGGAGATCATGCATAGATAGAAGCATGGTTGAGACCAGTGTAAGGGAGGAAGTGGGCCCAGGCTCTCACTGTCATACTCTAGAATATAACTAAAATCTGTTTCAAGGATGAGTTTTCTGTCTAAGGACACAGAATGTACCACAAGGAGGTGGCTGCAGGTGAAGGGAAGCCCAGGATAATTTTGATCTCTGATGAAGTAACAGCTCTGAGCAAGTTTGAGACAGTTAGCTGCTAAGCTGGCATTATTGCAATTTTCAGATACAGGTACCAAAAAGATTAGTCAAATAGGGTGGATGTTGGCAGACACTGGTGTTATGACAGATATGATGACACTTTCTGCCATGATTTTAGGCCTTTAAGCATAGAACGAGCCCAGCCTTGGACCTCCAGCATCAGAAGAGAGCTGCCTGCAAAAAGTCGCTGCAGAGAATCATGTCAGAACAGGGTTTGAGCATGAATATTGCACTTTATCCAGGAGAAAAACAAAGCACAGGCCAGAACAGACAGGTGTGTGAGCCTTGCCGAAATTTGAAGTGCACTCCAGGGACAAAGAGTGCAATCAGAAGAAGGGCTTGCCTTGCTTTAGACCTGGGTTCTGCATGCCTGTCTCCTGCTACCAATTCAAAAAGCTCCATCATTCCCGTGATCTGTGTTTAGTCCCCAATGTATTTGTAAGAACCAGTAGTAATAGATTTCCAAAACAGGATTAAATAGGGGTAAGCAGTATTGGCCCCACAGCAGAGAGCTGTGGTCAGATTTAGTGGGAGGGAGGGGAAGCCTAGAGATTGGAAAGGATTAGGGTTGCACCAATATATCTGGTCATAATCTCATTGTTTTGCTTTGATGTGGTTCTTCATAAAAGACTGTAAGAACAGGTTTTGCAGCTCCTGCTAGACATGAACTTCTGAATAAGGAGGCAAAATGTGGAGGAAGAACCAGAAAAAAACCAGCATTCAGTCTCTTAGAGCTCTTTTGTTCATCTGGCTCCTATTTAGATCTGTAAATGTCCTAGTACTACAGCAATGGGTACATTCTTCTGGAAACAGACCTTGCATGACATGTCTTAAGAAGGGATGGAGCCCAGTGATGGACCTGGCCACGTGCCATGTGCCTCACCTGCAGAGTTAGTATTGTTTTTATTACACTCTGTTGTTTTAATATGCACATCTATGTGTCTGCATAAAAAGTGTATGTGTCATGGGTGTTTGCATGTACGTAAGAGAAACTATCTCTAGTGGGTATGTCTAGATGGCTTTTTTTGTAATCTCTACACTGTAAACTGAAGCTTGACACTCATTCACAATAGAAGGTGGTGGAGGGCATCCTCAGGAGCATACATTACAAAAATAAAAGCCTAAGTAGGCTGTCTGCAGACCATATGCAAGGCACCTGAACATCCAGAAGCAAGATAGAACATGCCATGCTCAGTCACTCATTTACAATGCAGCAGGCATAGGCCCAGAGTGGACCAAAGTATTCAAAGGTTTGGGCTGATTTCAGGACACCTACGTAGGCTGGTGGAGTTGGCAGGATGGGGCAAGGTGCCCAAAGCCGTCTTTTTGGGATCTGCACACCTCCCTTTGGAAAAGAAGTATTTCTTTCTCCAGCTGATCTACCACAGGGATGGCAGGATGTGCCGCAGAGGTACGGATTCATGGCAGCAGGAGATGCATCTCTTTGCATCCCCCACTGGTGCTAATCCTCTGCCCCACAGTCCTGCAGAGAGATTGCAGCTGTTGTGGAAAGGGCTGTCTGCTCCCTTTCTTGGTATGATCAGGGCCTTTCCTGAAACCTTATGCCTCCTCTGCAGGATGAGCACCTGGGCAAGTACCTGGAGTCAGGTCATGACTAGCTGGACTGCACTGACCACAGCCCAGGAGTTATCATATAACTAGATCAGGAGACAGATTGTGTATTTCCTTCACCTTTTTGGAGAGAGGGAATGCAGCCATAGATTATCAAAGTTGTTTAAACACCAGAGTCCCAGAATTGGGACCAGCAGCCCTTACCTGAGGACTCTGGAGCAGAAACAATTTTGAATAATTTTGCAAACCCTAACCTAGACCCACATTGTCCCATAGGTGCTGCACGAACATTAGTGTCCCCAGTTTTTCAAGTACCTGAAAAGGCAACAGCTGTTCTCAGTGCTGGGAGCATCCCTTTTTAATTCTCTTGTTGCATCTGTTAACTCATTTGCCCCCTGTGAGTAGGAAAATGAATCACGGATGTCTTTTGTTTGCTAAATGTTAACAGCCCTGTGGAAAAACCCTCATAAAATATTCATCCTATCCTACTCTTCTAAATTAGAGAGTTACAGTTCTAACAAGCCCCAGAGAAGGCTTCATTCTCTCAGTCAAAGGTACAGTCAAATATTTCTGCAGGATTTTCTTTACTCTGCATCACCCCCAGCCAAAATTTCTGCTCCCCCAAGGTCTGTACTGCTTTTATTCTTTCATATCTTTGTGCATCTGGCATTACAATAGGAGAAGTAAAGGTTTCCAGATGCAGTCATCCACCTTCCTGCTTTAATGGTAAAGAAAAGGAATATATTTTCTATTGCAAATGCAAGGAATCATGTTGGGGGGGGGTTCTTTGCAGGTGTCACCAAGTGAATACTTGCCACCTGGGTAGAGGAGAGAGAGGTCTAAGATGTTTTCAAACCAGAAGCTAATTGCAAGACCTTGGACATTGCAGCGCTTACCCTCCCTCTTTTTTCATTTCAACAAGGTAGAACAGAGATGCTTTCACAGTCCTGTCTCCCCAGATGCCTTCAGACTTCCCCATCTAAGCAGATGCATGTTGCCACAAGAACAAGGGACCAGCTCTCTCTGCTCCCTGACTCCTGCTCATCTTTCCTTGTGGCTCCACCATGCCTTGCTCTTGAATGGATTTCTGATGACTTGAAACAGGAGGAAAATAATTCTCAGATACTCTGTTACTTTAAAGCATCAAGCAGTGAAAGAAAAAGGGAGGGGGAAAGATTTAAACTAGAGGAGAGGGAAAATAGTTTTGATGCCAGCTCCCTTTCTGAATAATCTTTATGGGTAATGACTTGCAGATCTTCAGCATGGCCTGTGTTACCTCAGGCTGATTTGTTCCATACTGTGACTTGAGCGAGCCTGAGAGGCTTGAGGCATGTGCTTTGCTATGTTTCAGGTTCTTCTTGGATTCTCGAGAAAGAAGCAAACTGCTGATAACTCCCAGGCTGCACGGTGAGCTCCTGATTGCAAATCAAAAGGCTTTTTGGTGAGCAAGGGTAGCATATCATGCATGGGGTCCTGTTCATTGTTCATGGAGCTATTTTCTCCAATGGTACTCCTTTTTTACTACTGCTCAGAAACAAAGTTGGCTTTTCCAGTCTTAGGCAGGCTGCTCCACATCCCTCATCCCCTATGTCACGGCCAGGGAAGGAGAGAAGTTCATCTTCGTTTGTGCCTGACGAGAGGTCTCAGAGAGGTAATTCGCTCAGGGAACTTCCTACTCTGAAATAATTAGCAAAGTAGACATATGTTTGTAGGAGGAGAATCTTCTGGAGAGGATGGTGTTACCTCCTGGGGCAGGAGTAAGCAGGTGGGGCTGTGCTTCAAACCACTGACTAGTGTCGTGGTCCACTGAGAGAGCCATGGAGGCAGAGTGGGTTTGCAGAAAGAAGAGAAAGATTAGGGAGAGTAGGATTTGATCTAACTTGGGAAAACACACAAGATGATGGCCAGGACAGAGTAAGCTGCGATTCAAAGAGAAGGAAACAAAGCTCTCCGCTTCCATGGGCCACTTGTTCTGGTGTGTGCCTTTCATCAACAAATGACTTTCCAATCTGGCTGTAGGACTGCACTAACATTAGACAACACTCCCACTGAGCTTTTCAGGAGTGGGTTGGACTTTCAGACATGCCAGAACTTGAGAACCAAATCTTGTATTAAAATTAATGTCCTAAACTACCAC